>LPNX010000465.1:86868-133389 GCA_001517045.1 Pseudotsuga menziesii | reverse complement strand
TATATATATATATATATACAATCGCAATGATTAGCAAATAATTTTGATAATTTTTAAATAGTAATTATCAGTAACAAAGGTCTTACAGTTCCTCCTCAAAAGCATACATTACAGGGAAAGAATTCCATGACCGTAATCCCTAGGGTTAACTACATTTGTAAATCACAAAATAATTTTATGAACAGAAAAATAACATTGTATGCTTATTACAACCACAAGTATTTTTTACAAATGCCTCGCGGCCGTAATTTAGGGTTCTATAAAAATACAAAGACCTAAATTTTATTTTACAGCTGAACCGTAAACTCAGCTATCAATCAATTAGAGTGAGAGTAAAATAATGTACAGAACTCTGATAGATACAATCTATGAGTAATGGAACGAATGAACAAAGGGTAGACGTGAAATCCATCATAGGTTGTTCTTTTTATAAGAAAAAACTTTGCTAATTCAATTAACATTAAACAGTGGCCTTTAGCCCTTCCTAAAATATAAACAAGGTAGTATAAAGACCTCGCAGTCACTTATAATGAGATTGTAATAGAAACGCCAAACATAGTAGATAAACGAATCATAATTCCTCTTAAAATTAGCATCCATATTGATACATAAATCAAGGATCTTATACAAACCCTCACAAATATTCACAAAGATTTAATTATTATGTTATCTAAACCAGTAACAAAGCTGCGACGGTGTCTTTTTAGCACAAAAACAAATATCGACAATAAGAGACTCACGATCTTATTGTTTTCCAAATTATACCACAAATTGTAAACAAGACTAAAATTTCATTTAGAGCACATCCATTATCAAAGTATGCATAGTCGCATTGGATAAACAAAGTTAGATTTTGTTAAAATTAAAGCATGGTAGTATACAAGCCCTTGTGGGGTCCTTCAAAATTTAAGTAAATATTTATAGAGGCAGTCATGAACTGTTTTCTCCCAAAAACCTATCATAACTTCGAAGAAAACAATGAAAACCAAAAGAGAGATGAATAGCATAGTCTTATGAATCCATGGATTATAGGAAAACCCCCTACTTTGTCAACTTTATAAAATATCAAAGTAATCTTAATACAATGCTACAAAAAAATTCGTAGGACTTCCTTTACATTCTGAAGGGAAGACATTACACACCTTGTGTTAATGCCTCTAAATAAATGCATCATGTTCACCATGAAGCCAATACATAGTTTGGAACCCAAACTATACCTCGATAAAACTAGTCAACCACAGAACTAAAAAGAGAAAGGTTCTAATCTTACCTGATTTTTGAACCCCTTTGTTTTATTCTTGAACATTTGTTTGTTGCAGTGGAGCGTTCAGGTGGGTACCTACACATACATTTTCAAAAATATTTAGATCCATATAAATGATCAAGCTATGATTTAATATTTGATATAAAACCAGGAAAGGTTTCATACCTGTTGCTGCAAGACAACATCACCAGTAGAGTGTTTGTAACTATGTCATTTTCAAGAGAGATGGTGTCGAGAGTTGTGTAGCTCAGTTCCTCCACCATCGAAGACAAATGATCTCGAAAACCCTTCAAAACTCTTTTTGATAGATCAACTCGAATCTCGAAAAGCATTAAAACCCCTAGGATTTTAGTACCTTCATTTATGGATGACAACATGGTCATTATTACAATCACATGGCTGCATTTAAATCTCACAACTATTGCTTGATTTGTGTACAAGGGCCGAAACCAAGGTTTAATCCATAGCCACATTTTTTTTATCCAAAGCCCAAACTTTTCCATAATGATTTCCACTATGGAGAATATACATATGGTATATTTAGGAGGTATCATGCATTATCCAAGGTTGATTTTATTTCCTTTAAAAGGAAAGATGTAGGATATAGTTTAGGCATACAACATTGGAATGTTTAGAACTATCATATAATAACTTGATAGATGTGGTATAACATATGTATAAAGATAAAATTTTAGGATAAGTTTTAGGATGTTTTTCCAAACCAAGGTAGGACATTTTTTCTTGTTAATTTGTTGTGTTGGAGCGTAGGATTGTGCCTTAACAAAACATAAGGTTGTTCTCATCCACCTGCAAAAGGGAAAAACAAAGGTTCGTGCATTAGTCGTAAACACCAAGTAAGACTAGGACCTGTCCCATTTTACAACTCTTGATTATAACAAACTGAAGGAAACGGAAAAATAGTTTTATGACTTTACTTTCAACAATGTTCTTCAAGTAATTACTGTCATGTAATAGTATCAATCAGAATGTATTATTGACCAAGGTTGTGAAAAGAATTATGCTAACAAATGACTCTAATCATAGGCATATAAAGTTTACAGTTACTAATAAATCCATAATTATTCCGACAGAAGAATTATGAAGTATAATATCTCTTGGAACTCATTCCTAGTAATTTAAATGTTACACCTAGTAAATGAAAACTTTTTATTTATTTATATTTTTAGGGATGTTACAGGGGATTCCTTGCAATTAGAAATATGAAATCTTTTCAAAATTTCACTTGCATACTTTGACTATGATATAAAAATACCACTTTCAGACTGCTGGACTTCAATTCCCAGAAAAACTTCATAAGTACGAAATCAGTCATTTCTAATTCACTTTCCATGACTGCTTTAAAATATTTTATGACAAAGTCACCAGTAGATATTAAATCATCTACACATAGGAAGACAATTAACATATTACCTTGCTCATTAATTTTTGTGTACAACGTTGGTTCACTTTCACTTCTATGAATTCCATTTTGAGTGAGATAGGAATCCATGGGATTGCACCAAGATCTAGGAGCTTGCTTCAAACCATAGAGTGTCTTTTTCATCCTGTACACTTTGTTCTCTTGACCTGGAACTTCATAGCATTGTGGTTGTTCCACATATAGTTCCTCCTCCAAATAACCATTCAGAAATGTTGATTTAACATCCATTTGATAAACATACCATTTGTTTTGTGGTACAATGGAAAAAAATGTCCTGACTTTGTCCAGGCCTGTGACTGGTATGAAGGTTTCATTGAATTCTATGTAGGGATGTTGTATGAACCCTCTTGGGACCATTCTCACCTTATGCTTCTACATATTCCGATCACCATCTTGCTCATATTTGTAAATCCATTTGACATTAATTACATCTTTATCTTTTGGTACCTCTACCAACTTGCATGTTTGATTCTTCTTAATGCATTTTATTTCTTCATCCATGGCTTATGCCCATATTTCTTCTTCAACTGCTTCCTCAAATGTTAGCGGATCATCTATTTGAGAAAATCATTCTATCAGAGAGAATGAATTTCATGTACCAACTTCATATATTTCATGTAGAATTCTTGTCTTTACTCGATCAGTCAATGTCAACCTCGATGAAATGCTTGATGTAGTCTGACGTCCTCTTGGTGTGCTTGTCGATTTAGCTTAAGCTGTGACTTGTGTCGATGTTCCTTGTGTTGAACCATGTCATGGTAGTTGACAGTGCTGTGACATTTTAACTTACATGTGGTGTTTGAACCACTTCCTCTGCCATTTCATCATGGACGACGTTCGACACAATATTGACATTCGCCTCAACACTTCAATCCCATGATTCATTATCCACAAATTGAACATCTAGAATGATGATTAATTTCCTTGCAAAAATATCATACAACTTGTATGCTTTTGTGTCTTCAGAGTAACCAACCAAAATACATTTCTATCCATTGTTGTCTAGTTTCTTTCTAAGCTCATCAAGAACATAAGCATATGTGACACAACACAATACTTTTAAATGAGAAACACTGTGATTCATACATGTCCATGCTTCTTGAGGAAATTTGTTCTTCACACTCTTTTTTGGACACCGATTCATAATATAAACATCAGTTGCGACTACTTCAGCCCAATATTTGTTTGAATAATGCTTGGCTTCCATCTTGTTGTGCGGGATATCCATGATGGTTCTGTTCTTTCTCTTTGCGACACTGTTTTGCTAAGGTGTGTATCATGCAGAGAATTGCTCGTGTATTCCATGTATCTTGCAAAAATATAGGAATTCATTTGATACATATTCACCACTTCTGTCCATCCTTAATATTTTGATGCGGTGTCCACTCTGGTTCTCCACAAGTGTCTTGAACTGCTGAAAACAACTAAATGCATCAGATTTATGTTTTAGAAAATATACCCATTTTTTTCTTGAGTATTCATAAATAAAAGTAAGGAAATAATTGCATCCACCCATGGATGATGTCTGCATTGGACCACAAATATCAGAGTCCATAATCTCAAGTGTTGTGTGCGCTCTATATGACTTTCCATCTGGAAAAGTCTCTTGACATTGCTTGCAAAAAAATGAATCCTTCACAAAATCTCTAGTTTCTAGATCAATGGAAATCCTTTTTACCATATTATTTGAGTACAATAGCTTCAAACCACAAAAATTCAGAGGTCCAAATATGAAATTCCATAGTGAGGACTCACCCTGAACTTCTATTTGAAATGCAGCTTGAAAATCAGCGTTGTTATTTTCTTTCTTGTCGAAGTGATTTTCTACTTCCTTTCTTTATTCCTTTAATACAACTCCTATATTTGTCTTTCCTTTCATGTCATGAATTACCCTCAATGGAAACGAGCAATTTCTTGTCATTGACACTTTTTCTATCAGCTAGTTGCTTGGTCGCTTGACTTTAATCACTCAGTGATGATGTTCTATGTAGACTCTGTAACCTTTTTGTATCAGTTGTCTAATGCTCAACAAATTATGTTTCACTCATTTGACATGATAAACATGAGGCATGTTCTTTTTCTCCCCTGTTTTGTTAGAATATCAATAGTACATTTTCCCAAAATAGTGATTTGGACATTATTTCCAAGTGTGACATCAATTTCAACTGATTTATTTAAAATGGAAAAAAAACTTGAATTACCAGTCATATGATTACTACATCCTAAATATACATACCATATGTCATGTGGACTTTCTTAGACAACATTGCATTCAAGTGGGGATTCACATGCCAACAACATTGTGCTCGATGAAGTGTTGGTGTTGGTCGACTGTTTTTGGCTTTGCATTCCTTTGTTATACTATGTCTTCCTACATTCAAATGCATAATGACCAA
The DNA here is from genome assembly GCA_001517045.1 of Pseudotsuga menziesii. NCBI lineage: Eukaryota > Viridiplantae > Streptophyta > Pinopsida > Pinales > Pinaceae > Pseudotsuga > Pseudotsuga menziesii. The sequence goes on along the minus strand of LPNX010000465.1, from coordinate 128,288 downwards.
ATTTATTGCAACAATGTCATTGAATTTTAGACTTATCCAACCTGTGACCATTTCGATGACTGGGGTTCTGATTCTATCCTCTACTAGCGACATTTCTGGGACTGTTGTTGTGTCCTCCTCTGGAAAAAATTCTTCGTCTGCCTCTAAAATTGTTTCTTCTCTGCCTCTACCATGAATTATAGATTATTTTGCTACGAATGCACCTTCTAGTGATGTATTTGATCTGTTGATTCTATTTTCATGATTGAGTGATTCTTGTAACTCATCAATGGTAAATTGTAACATGTCTTTGTTTTCTTCCAAGGTCACGATAAAGGATTCAAATTTATGGGGAAGTCTTCTAATAAATTTTTCAACAACCCTTCTATCTTCTATATTATATCCATGATATTTTAGTTGATTTATGAGACCAACAACTCTAGTGTAGAATGATTCTGTTGACTCGATGTCTTTCATTGATATAGATTCAAAATCTCTTCTAAGAATATGCAACTTATAAGTCCTTACCTTGTCCAAGCATTGATACGCAATTTCCAATGTATCCCATGCTTGCATATTGGTATTTTCTATGACTAATCTTGGGAGTATGCTTTCATGCATGGCTTGGTGTATGTAAAACAAATCCTTTCCATTTTTCTTCCTTTTTTCCCTCACGACATCCTTCTCATCTTGTGTGAGATTATTCTACTGGTGTTGTATAGCCATTTTGGACTATCTTCCATACATATTGTCCTCTAAACAAAGCCTTCATTGTTAGACACTAATACTTATAATTCTTTTGAGTGAAGATTGGAGTTTGAAAATTGAACATGTGTGCACCATAAGTGGAAGACATATTTTTTTAATTTTCCTTATATATATATATATATATATATATATTTTAAGACAATGTTTCTTTCCTAAACCAACTTTGATACGAGGTCTAGAGATCGACAACAGCTCTAAGACACTTAACTCGAGTTATTTCTTTTCAACAACCTCGGTCACACTTACTCTACACTTTTGACCCACAAGTAACTTGGGGAAAACCACCACACAACTTATAATTAGACAGACTTATAATAAATATTAAGTAAAACTTGTGTCCAGCAGTTTGTCCATAAAAACTGAAACTTTTACAAAGTGAAATATTGATGGATTCTTTGTATCTTTCACTAAACAGTAAATGTAAACAACATTTATAATTCTAGAGAAGATGTAGGACTAAATAAAACATGCATTCAACCATAAACAATGGATTTATATATATCTTGTTGAGACATAGAGCTTGAGCTCTTGAACTAACCGTCCACATAGTTTTTCCTTCTTGTCCACTATTCAATTCTCTTTTTTTTTCACTCATTAATTTACAATATTATTCTATATAGAGAGAGACAAACTGCTTCCCTATAAAGATATAGACTTAACATTAAAGACTGTAATAACTATCTACCTAGAAGCGTATTTTTAGAAATTTAATTCCACTGATTTATATATGAGAGCTATGAAAAGTTAATTTTGATTTCTTGTCAATAGACTAACATAAATCAACCTTGGATCAGCCAATAATTAATATTTCCAACACTTAGAAATGCAGGCTATATTTCTATCTTTGGGAACAAATGTAATGGCAAGTGCGGTTGCGACCTTGAAGGCAATTTGCAGAGGATAGTAGTATAACCGTTGGACCTTTTGGGGGATCTTGGGCCAACTGGTTCCTCGATGACCCTACCTGAAAGCCTTCAGGAGTTTGTGACTTTGCATTTAATTTTTTGGAGCTGAATCTAGTTGAAATTGTAGATATACTTTGTTGTATGTCTATAATTTAGGTTTAATGATTTTTGGAAAGCTTGAATTTATTTATGCAATAAAAAATACAATTAGAACAATAAAGTTTCTTGATTTCAACAAAGATTTAATCATTCATTAAACCATAACTCATTCTCCCATGCCATTTAATGTTATACAACTTAATGTAGATAGATTTCATTAAATAATTTGAGAGAGAGAGCTTAAACATGATCTGTAAGAATTATTGATCATTTTTTTTGCAAATTTTGATGACTATAATAATACCAGAGAGATTTAAATACGTTTAGCACAATCCATTATTCAAATCCAACCATGCACACCATGGATGACGTCCCACGGTTTTGAGTCCATCAAGAATATTTGCGTGGGAAAAGACTATGCCAGCTGTCATCAAAAGCATGATAATAGCCAAAATGCAGTGGAAATGGAAAGGGTTTCAAGCACCAGGCCTTGGAAACAACAACAAAAGTAGTGGTTGTCAAGTTAAATTATGGGAGGAAGTTAAGGACTGGAAAATAGTGACCATTTCTTGGCCAACTAGAGGTGTTAACCCAAAAAATCCCTCACTCATCTCTACATGGCCTACACAACCCAAGGACACCCATGCACAACTCTCATTTCATCCCATTGGACCTCCACACCCTCAAAAGGCTTAAGAATGAGCAAAAGGGGTTAAAGCCCCCAAAAAAGAGCCTAAATAGTTCTCCTCAGGGATAAAGCCTCCAAAAAGGGCCTAAAACCCCTTAAAGGAGCTAAAAACCCCAAAAGGAGCTAAAGATAGGGTGGATAAAAGCCAAAAAAAAGGGCTAAAGCCCTTACCAGGGGATTAAAACCCTAAAAATCCCCAAAAATGCTATAAATAGAGGGGTGGTGGTCAATCTCAAAACACTTCTCCCTTGATTACTGTTATGCTGCCCGAGTGGATGCCTTGAGACCCTTTGTCTCTTAAGCCATCCACACTCCCTCTCCTCCATCTTCCATTGAGCCATAACTCCCCCATCCAAGAGAGATGCTTCTCCAAGCTAGGGCATGGTGGCCCATTCCATCAAAGAGAAGGTATACCAATGTTCTTTTATGTATTTGCTTTAGTAGTTTATTTGCTTTCTAATCCATGGTTTATTTGGAGGTTTATTGCCTAACTTGTTTTGCAGGTATTTTGGTTTCTAACATGTTGTTTTCAAGTAGCTAGGGCTAAACGCTAATAGTGTTTGCAAAGGGGTTTCCAACCATTTCTCTTCTTTCTGTTCTATTTTGCTTTCTGTCCATTTTTACTGCATTTCACCACCAAGAACCTACCCTTCCATCCTATATACACAAGGTAGCCATTCTTGCCCTATAGAAAGGGAGAAATCCCTGCTACAGATCTCGAGACCATGCCAGGTCAATCCCATAAGATCCCTGGGTTTGTTTTTTAAAAATTTCAAGTTTTAGTTTAATTTTTTGCCCTAGGTCAAATTTTCTGTGAAATCTAGTTTAAAATATTGTTTATTCACAGATTCTATTACTGTCGAGCCTCCATAAGGAAAATATGAGTCCATTTGGCCATAGTACAGGTTACTGTTAGCTGGATTCGACTCAAGATAAAAAAATCTCACCTTTCGGAGCAGGTCACACTTATCGAGCCTAAACAGGGGACTAGGTTGCTAAACTGGGTTTCACAGGTGCGACCAGGTCATCCTTTTACCCCCAAAAGGTGCAACCCCCTTCAAAAAGACACCCCGCTTCTGTCTACAAAATTTGAGCGACCCCCTCACCTGTTTCTGGAAAAATTTGGCCACCCCCTCGCCACATTTGACCCGAAATGTGCGATCTATCACTCATAATTGGGTTTTCAATAATTAAGGACTGTTAGTGCGGCCCAGCCGCCTCTGTCCATCTGAATTGTTTATTTCTATTTTTGTTTATGTTAATGACAATTTCATGTACAAAACAAAGTGTAAATTAAAAATTTAATGGGTTAATGAATATGGTTTGACTAAAACTCACCTAAAATCAACAATCCTGCTTACCCTTCTTCCTCTACCCAGTCATCACCCTTCGGGGCATTCTGGGATAAAACGGAGGGCACAACTCATATAGTAATAGGCCCTTCACCCAATATTGTTCGAAACCACTAAAAATGGGTTACATGGAAGGTAGAGGGGGTAGAAAAGGAGGACTTCTCATGATGATGAGCATCCTCCCTATTGACCAACCTTGCATCTAGGAGGTGGCCTGTGGATCTACGGATGGGCTTAGTCCCATTGTGTTGAAATCCCAACACCTTCTCCTAGTTGAAGAAGGATATAGGTGTAAGGTAGTCACCTAGTCAGGCTATCACAATTCAGGATAAAAAACGGTATATGTCTACAAAATTTCTGTTTATTTACTATGTTCCACATTGATGTGAACTCTGTGGAATATTCATAAACCATTTGCAGCCACTAGATAACAGAAAAACAAAAGGACATACACACCATACCATGTTAATCAACCCAACTCAGTTCATGACGCTGAGAGAGGCACTAAAATTTACAAATTTACACTCAGTAAAAAATTTGCAGTCTTTAAGGACATAAGTCCTTGACTTCCCTAACCGTGGGAAGTACTTGGGGTCAGCCTAGAAACTCATTGTGAGGAGTACCACGGGAACCCCAAAGTAGCTAGCTGCTGAGAGGAATTGCCAAGCGAAATGGGAAATGACCCCCACCGATTGAGTGGAACACCCATGAGGAAAAAGCCAAGCGTTGTCTTCTCGCAGTCTTAGTGGCCAAGTGACCACTTACAGCTAATAGGAAGCCATTGAAACCAGGGTCCAAAAAATCATTACCACCAGTTTGATACACAAAATTAAGACAATTGATCACTCACGCTCTTCCTCACGCTTAAGAGGCGAACCACCACAATTCGGTTCATTGAACCGACATCGTTGAGACCATTCTCAATGACCTCCCACACCATCAGAATGCCACATAGCCACTGATTCATATTCAGACCCATATCAGTCTAAACCAGACTTATACACTGCACCATCAAGCGCCATGGCTGGTGCAAAACCGAATCCATTTTCTGGCATAGCCATAGCTAGTGGACCCATGTCCACACCACAAACTATAACCAACAACCCTACAGGTGGCCCCAGCATGGTCATGCAAACCTTCATCAGTCAACTGCCACCACCTATAGTGACCACCCAAGCTGTCCCACCTGTAATACATGGCGGCAATGGCCCTTCCACTTACACTACCCCTCCTATCATACATGGGGGCAGTGGTCCTTCCACCCACACTGTCCATCCCACCACACTTGGGGGCACTGGCCCATCTACAATGGCACCAGAAGTACCCCTAGCTATGTAGGTGCATTATGCACCTGCAAACCCCACCACCATGGCTACCCCATATCGCATCAACCTGGGGTCAAACCTGCCTTTCATGGCTCATCTCAACTTGCCTAATTTGTCTCGGTTAACAAATGACCCTATCCACCATCAAATGTTTTGGCCTCCCATGCCAACCAAACTGCCTTCAGATATTCCCAAGTTTGAAGGGAAAGCAGGGGAGTGCCCTCAAAACCACATCATGATGTTTCATCTATGGTGCTAATCAAAAAACATCGTAGATGATTCGATCAAGCTAAGATTATTCCAATTCACCCTCATAGGTGATGCATCCAAGTGGTACATTGAGTTACCACAAGCCAAGTACCCAAATTTCAACACCTTGGCCTTCATGTTCCTGCAATATTTCCAACTCCCCATCTGATATGACGAAGGGGTGGAGATCTTGTTATCTTTCCACCAAAATACTGCGACCCACATAACCAACCACATCCATGAGTGGCGGAGACGCCGTAGTCTGTGTAAGATCCAAGTTGACGACAGGATCTTCCTGTATTGGTTCCTCAAAACCTTGATCCTACCTATAGCAAATGACATCGCATCTTAACGTCCCTAATCTGAAGAACAGGACATCTTGAAAGCCTAGTAGTTCAATTTGATTTATGCACAGTCTGGGTACCTTTACACTGTCATTTCATATGCTCCCCATGCGGGTACCTCCTACCAGGATGCACCGAGGGCATCCCATGTTGCAGATGGCATCATAGGCTCGGTCTCCCACCAACCACAGCACCATCCTACACCACCTGCAATACCACCACAACCAAGCAACACTGCTAGTGTAACACCCCGGTTCTGACCCTATTGCATTTGATGTACATAATGTATATATATTGTAATGACCATGGTGTGGAGATAAAGGCCAAGGCTCCACCACTGATCGGTTATGCTATGTTTTGGATTTAAACTTGTCACTGATGGTATATCGGGGCATGCGGCACATATTAAGTTTCAGCATCATGTAAATATGCATCTTAATTAAAATGAACCCGACCAGCTACGATCACGGCAACTAAATTGAGAAGGGGCATGATCTTCACAAGGATAAGGGTGGGGAAATTGTCAAAGCTTGGCTAAGGAGGGAAAAACCCATGTGTCATCTTTCCTTGTTTTATCCAACCACCACAATTAAGAATTGCTATTAGTGGTTGAGGAAGTTATTGTTTTTGAGAGTGGTGTGGCAGAACTGCCAGTCCTTGCCCACACTCACACTCCACCAGCAATGAACCTCACGATGGACAGAGGGACGAATACGCCCTTCATTCATTCTCTCCATTGCGTGTTATCTCCATGGTCTGTTGTTCCTCATGATGGCCTGCTCATCCACGCACATAGGAGATTGCTACTCTCCTCCACGACTATGCTGAAACACTCACGCACTCTCCACTACGTAGGCCTCACGTTTTTCTGCATATCCTCTCGCAGGGGCGGAATTTGCTCACGTTCACGCACTTCTGGCTACGGGGCATTCTTGCCATTGTCTGTTCGTTGTTCTCACGCATAGGATTTCCTGGTTTTGGGCACACACAACGAGCTTGGAGCTGTGCTCTTCCATCCACATTTTCAGTTGTATGATATCCTCACAGACTGGTATGGTCATGTAATTTTCTTGTCATTTCAATGTTGAGAATGGGACTTTTGTTTTTCCCGTGAGTTATGGTTGCCGCCATTCTCGTCTAAGATTTGTTGTGCTGCTGTGGTCTCCATTACATCGTGATTATTGTGGTATCCTTTATGTTTTTGGGATGAGAGTCTGTTCATTTCATGCACAGTGTATGCTGATACGTTTTGGGACTGTTGATTCCCCCATGTTGTAAATTGTGTGCACTGACACGTTCAGTGGGCTATTGAAATTCGCTTGGGAGTCATTTCCCCTGTTAAGCTGTCTAAGCTGTAATAGCTGAGTAATTGCATGTGTGTAATGGTTGGTCTTTGGACTGTGTAGGGAGTAGGGATGGGGGCTTGGTTTGTTTGATAAACCTGGTGGCTGGAAAACACACAGATAGAACTAGAGGGTTGGCTTTCTTCTCCACAACCCCTGAATAGAACTGGAAGGGAATGCAGGGCCTGAGGGACTATGTAGTAGAGAAGGGACTGATTCCTTGTGTTGGGTGTGTGTGGGTGTCTTAGTAGTCAGGCTAGTTCTGGTGTAGGTGTTCTTGGCTCTGTAATGAGCCCACCAGCTTAGCATTTAGCCTTTCCCAACTCTTAGATGGCCTGATAAACCCAACTATGTTGGCTTGGCTTTGTTTTGTATATCCTTGGCTATGTGTAAGCCTGCTTGTTCCCTTATTCCCTGGAGAATCATGCCCAGCTCAGGGGTGGCAGCGCTGCTGAGAGATTAAGGAGCATGCTGGCCTATGGTTGGGTGGAACGTTGCAGCGACGTAGCTGGTTGCGGAACGAGATCTTCATAAGATAAGTGATTCTTGTTCATTTTACTTCTGCAATCATATTTTATGTTAATGGATGTTATGAACATGTTGAATGAATGCTTGTATGAATGAATGTTGCTTCCGCTGTGTATGAGAAATAGTTGCATCTGTGTATGATCTACTTCAATGCATTCTGTTTTGTCATTTATATGAGTTCACATGTTCATGGGGCTGGTAGCCCGGATGGTTAACGCCATGGTAGCGTCCTCTTCGTCGGTTGGAGGGTTGGGGACGTGACAACTAGTGTTTCGTACAAAAACCAAACTCCGGACTATGCAGGAATGATGTCCTAGTACATAGCCACAACTTCTTACGCACAACCTATGCCATCGCAGTAGGCTTAGGCCTTGGCTTGGCCAACACAGCAATACGCGGGACAAATGCCCACATTTGTGGCACCAACACCCACCCAAGTCTACTATGCATCGCTGGTGCAAGCCATTCAAGCCCCCGCCCCTACTCCACTTGCTCCGTTGGGACAAGTGTTTGCACAAAAAAACTGTTCCAAGCATCCAGCCCCCAATAATCAACAAGGGAAAGCTAGGAATAACCGACCCCAGAACCAAGGAAACAATCAACCGTAGGGAGGCGGTCAACAACCAAACCCTCCCAATAATGTCGCGACAAACCGACCAGCCCAAAATCCTCCACGACCAAATGCACCGAGACGCAACTCCCCATTGCATACAAACCAACCATGCACACTCTATGAGGTCTACGGGCATTACACATTTAAGTGTCCCTTCATGGGTCGCGCTAAGCAGGACATTTGGATCAAGGTGCAACATGCCACCAACACAACGGACCAAGCCCAACCCAAATCGACACCACAAGGACCTCCCCCTATGTTGCTTCAAATCCCATTACCAGTCCAAGGATTGGTGGCAACCGCACCCCCTCCCCAACCCAATCCCAATGCTCCGGAGGAAACTCCCACGACAGAAACAGGTGTCCACCACCTGCTAGCTATGACCACTGAAGAGGTCAATCTACAAACTAGTCGAAATTAGTACAGAACCAACACCGAACGCACTGACACATCAGCGGCATCAACATCTAAAACAGTCAATGCACCTATTCATTTACCCTCATTCTGGTGCCCCCCCATACGTCGGGTTACCAATAATGCCACATCTAGAGTTGCTGTCAGCTAAAGCATCGTGGATGATTTGGCCCAAACACCAACCGCCATGTCTACTCTTGAGGTACTTAAAACATGCCCAACACAGCAGAAAGCCTTACTAGCCACCCTTGGGGCTGTAGACCCCTCTGACTCCAAGTTGATCACTTTTGACACAGAGAATGGAGAACCGTGCATGCCATCAACCATTGCTTTACAGATCTCGGTGTCTATCCAAAATTTGGTTGTGCACCAGTGCATATTGGATGAGGGGGCATCTACGTGCGTTATGTCTACCCTAGTCTAGCAAAAACTTGGATCCCCATTCTGCAACCATCCTCCACAACTCTACAGTCTTATGATAAACATCCCACTAAAGCCAAAGGAATCCTCCCCCATGTCCCCATCGCATTAGCCGAGAAGAGAGTTGTGATTGACATAGAGGTTGTCAATGCTCAATTGGACTATAACCTTCTCCTCGGAAGAAGTTATATGTACACCATGAGAGTAGTCACATCAACTATCTTCTGTCTCATGATGTTCCCCCACGAAGGGAAAATCATGACGGTTTATCAACTGACTTATTATGATCCGCAAGGGCTAATGGCACCCACCAACATTATCCCTACGATCAACACCATTTATTGGTAAGGGATGACCACACATGCCAATGTTGTCCCTGCATTCAACACCATGGTTGACAACATACCAGCCTCCCCATTGTTGAATGTGGGCCCTGGGTTGTTTGCTAATACCACCATGAAGAATCCTTTCCCCTTAGTGTCACCACCACCGACACCAAACAATATTGTTGACTTGTGCATGCTCTCATCCAGCACCACTACACCAAAACAACAACCGCAACCACAACATCGTCCGTAGCCGCAACATCAACAGTAGCCCCAACATCATCCGCAGCTACAACATTATGCGTAGCCACAACCACAACCTTATCGCCACATACAACCATTAGGGATTTATCTAGGCTCCTCTCCAATCCATACAATTCCTTTCCTCTTTCCCTCGCATGGTGTCATGAGCAAGCCAACAATGGCCACCCTAAACCTACCCAACTTTACATTTGGAATTCCCATGTGGTATCTAGATCTACCAGCTCAACCACCAATGCCCCAGGTGGTATTAACCCCCATGCAACCCATTGTGGTCGAGTCTCATCCTCCACCTAACCTGCAAAAACCAACCACCGCACCCACACCGCCCCACCCAAAAAGGGCCAGGGGCAAGAATGCAAAAGCTACTGTAAAGCCACGACAAATCCCGCCTTGCGTCGTTTGTGAAGAAGAGGGCCATCCGACTTAGAACTGCTTGAGATTCCAGTGATTTGTGTGCATTTGGATACCATGGATACAATCGAAAACCTCCCGTGGTTAAACTTCCAACTGGGCCAATAATGAGAAACAAGTCATTGAGAACAAACCATGCTTGCTCCCTTTGCAGTTTGTATGGACACTATTCTCACCATTTCCAAGACTTGTCCGAGTTTCAAATGGCTTTAGACGACCTTCGACAACATTCCCTTGAATCTAAGATCACCCTGATCAAATAAGTTCACCCCCCACCTCCTTCTTCGGAAACCATGTCCATTTACATGATGTCAAGTTTTGCAGTCCCTCTTTTCTCCACCACCACCAACAGTCCATCAGACCTATCTCTTCTATTGTTTATGCAACCGCAGCTCCATTCGCAGTTGCAACCTCAGTCGTAACCTTAACTTTAGCTACCAAGGAAACAGTGGGGTTCATTCCTGATCAACATTTTCCTTTTCCTTTTCCTTTTCCCTTTCCTTTTCCTACCATCCGAGATCGTGAGTAAGTCTGTCTTGGAAACCTACAATCTACAGGATTTCACACTGGGAGATCCTGTCTGGTACCTTGAACCACCTATCATACCTCTGAGGCCCCAAGATGTCTTGTCTCATGTCCATCCAGTTGAGATGATGTTGCACCTACCTCGAGGTCCATGAAAGACTCCTCCTGTCTCTAGGCCTGCCCCTCTTCCTCCAACAGAGACTGGGGGCAAGGCAACCAAACCCACAAGCAATACCATTTTCATGATATCTAGCACTAGTTTCCCTTTTACCTCATCAGTTGTGGAAGATCCACCTGATCTATCCCAGCACCACTTACGTGATGACGGAGATATATGTAAGACTACCTTCGGTTTTACCCCATTCCCTTTAAACCATAGTGTGGAATCGGTTCTTCCCATAAAATACCATATTTCGTCATCTCGCCTTGCCAATGACCTTTGTCTCGGCACGGGGGCATACCTCTTCCCTGAGTAAGATGGTCAACTCTTGAAGAAGCCACACAATGGGCTCCACCTCAAGAGAGTCTATGCCTGATATAACCACTATGAGACCTTGATAGCGTAGTTTTTTTCCTTTTTGTTTTTCAACATTATTTCATCACAAGTCAGGGGTAGCACCATTAGCTTGCAGTTTAAAGTCACCCAGAGCCTGTTCGAGACACCTCTCACACCTCCAAGCTAGAAATGAGACCATCATCTCATGTTTAACAAACAAATTTCACGATCGCTTCCCAGAAGTTACCTTGATTTACGAGCCACAACATGGCATTGCAAGTGTCTACGGACCTATACTTGCATCACTCTTTCCTACCGCTACTCATGTGGGTTTTTGGGCCACCGCCCATTAAGGAACATCATTTTTATTTATAGCATATATCCGTGTACTTTGTCCACCACACCTTACACGGATCTCTAGACCATTTTCCAGAAGATGAATTATTTCTTTTGCATGTATTCGGTGTATAACTACCTTCAGACTTGCACTCACATCACATGTAGTCAAGTCTGTCCACCACAACTCACACACAACTGTCCTAACCTCTGTCTGAGAGCCACCTTGGTTTTCGTGCCTCTGCCACACCGACTCACATGCCTCTACTGCGATCTATCATGTGCATGTATTGTTATGCTTGAGAGACACCTACTCTGTCCATACTACACGAATGACCTCTGAACCACTTTCCACCATCCCGACATGGGGCACCTCCCATGCCACTGCAATTGATTGACCATACTAGAGTTTCATGTAAGCTCTTTTCTGACTCCCAAAAGAATGAAAAGATGGCCGAGTGCAACTAATTCCTTTCCTGCTTATTAAAGTATAGGAAAGGGCATCTACATTGTCTCGTTTATCTTCGTTTGCGGACTATGTAGACCATCAAATGAAAATGACCACCTTGGCATATTCAAGCCAAGACCATTCCCCTCTGCATACTTTTATGCTTACTCGAGCAGAGGGGCAGCACTTTATGAAAAATCTCACCATGGGTTGTCATTAAGCTCTTTTCTAGCCTTCTCAAAATATTACCGAGCAAAGTTGGTTTCGTTCATGCTCGTAAAAGTATCTGAATGACCGTCCAGTCAGTATAGGTTTAACCTTTTCCATCCTGATTGGACTAACAACGGTAAAGAAGTTTGTCATCCCCTAAAGGATGGGTGAGCTCTCCTGTGCATACTTTTATCCTTTTGCGGGTACAAGAGACTACCAATGAAAAATATCCCCCACTAGAGTCTTATTTATGCTTTCAGACTCTCTAAAATTGAAAGCACCATTGAGCATTTACTTTCTCGGGCTTGCTAAAAATCCACGAGATCGTACCACAATAGTGTCTCTAGACACCACCCCACAGAAAACAGTTTGGCAGCATTCTCGCTTTGGGTTTCCTTTGTTCAGAGTACTCTGCAATGTGTCTTCCTTAGATCCTACCAATATCAAAAGTTTCTACCTCCCCCAACTTTTTCCTATCAGCAGTGACATTCCTGGTATTACAGCTATGATCACATTACCATGAGTCAGTTTCATTTGCTGCCTGGTCCACTCTACCGTCATACTCTGAACAAAGGATGTTTGAGTCTACTACACTCCCTCTGCCCCTGTTCAACTCTTCCTCTCCCCCCATTCAATGCGTCAGGACTCCGATTGTCTCACATCTTTCGATTATCCCCCTCGTGCTTCTAGTCAAGGAAACACCATTTCCTTGACCTAAGGCAGGTCTCCCTCTGTCGACGAAAACATACATATTCCAGAGGATATACCCAAAGGTCCCTATATCTTGGTTTCATTAACTTCATTGATGAGTTCCTTGGACCACTTGAGAGGAGTCCTTAGTACCTCGCAGGATGGATGTTTCTCACATGCTCGAATCCAGCTACATCATGGCATCATTGAGATTCGTACAAGGTATAGGTCCATGCAGTATTTGGTCGAAGACCCTGGATGTCACCTAACTCTAGCACATTGATGAGTCTATTCGAGGGACCTAAACATGTTATGTCCCTTGTGATTTCTAGGTTGCGTTGGAGACAATGTTCAGAAGCCCCAGTAGCACTTCTGTATAGATTTATGATTGATGTAGCATACTTGTACCACAAAGACTATGACTCTACATCAACGAGTCCATACAGCTATGTACCGTTTCAGATCCAGTAGGACATCAGTCTTGAAGATATAGCATTCCATGAAAATGCCATCGGTCCAATGTAGTAGTTCTTCAGATCAGTATTGTATCCATCCTCTCAGTGAGGAAACCACTATGTATCATGAGTTGTATATGATCGACTCTTGTATTATAGAGCATAGATCACATTATTCTTTTGACAGTGTTACGAGCATGGGGATGCCTGCCTCATCCATATACATGTCACACATTATTTGTATCTCACCCATTGATGGGAACCATATTAATACAAAAACCAAAAGCCACCATGCCCCAGCCCAAAAAGCACCACCTCTTCACAGAAAATCCTATGATGTCCGTCGGCCATACGATGAGCTCCTGCCCTCACACATTAGGGGGCAATCTGTAACCAAAAAAATCCCTTCCTCAGCTCTATATGGCCTACACCACTTGAGGACACCCATGCACGACCCTCATTTCACCCCATTTGACCCCCACACCCTCTAAAAGGCTTAAGAATGAGCAAAAGGGCTTAAAAACCCCAAAAAAGAGCCTAAATAGTTCTCCTAGGGGATAAAGCCTCCCAAAAGAGGCTAAAACCCCTCAAATGAGCTAAAAACCCCAAAAGGAGCTAAAGATAGGGTGGAAGGGGCTAAAAGCCCAAAAAAACAGCTAAATCACCAACCAAGGGATTAAAACCCTAAAAAGCCTCAAAAAAGCTATAAATAGAGGGGTGCGGGTCACTCTCAGAACACTTCTCCCTTGCATACTGTTATGCTTCCCGAGTGGATGCCTTGAGACCCTTTGTCTCTCAAGCCACCCACACTCCCTCTCCTCCATCTTCCATTGAGCCATAGCTCCCCCATCCAAGAGAGGTGCTTCTCCAAGTAGGGCATGGTGGCCCATTCCATCAAAGAGAAGGTATACTAGTGTTCTTTTATGTATTTGCTTTAGTAGTTTATTTCCTTTCTAATCCATGGTTTATTTGCAGGTTTATTGCCTAACTTGTTTTGCAGGTATTTTGGTTTCTAACATGTTGCTTGCAGGTAGCTGGAGCTAAACCCTAATAATGTTTGCAGAGGGGTTTCCACACATTTCTCTTCTTTCTGTTCTATTTTTCTTTCTGTCTGTTTTTACTACATTTCACCACCAGGAACCTACCCTTCCGTCCTATAGACGAAAGGTAGCCATTCCTGCCCTGTAGCAAGGGAGAAATCCCTGCTACAAGAGGTAAATATCGTCACATTAAAGTACTAGGAGCAAAAGAACTTTGTCTATTTCTACTAAAATTTTACTAAATAACCTGCAAGACAGTGTTCCTTGAGCAATCTAGTATGGCCGTAGACTAGTTAATTAAAGCTACAAAATCAGCTATAGATAAGCTCCACGTAATAAAATCGAATTTTTTTTTCACATTTTGTAGGTCACGTGACTCAACGATCTTCCTCAAACTGTTCCAAAGGGCATCATTTTGTTTGAATTCCAAGAGAGAGTGCCGCTACTGAATGGTATTATTGTAACCCAAATTAAAGAGATCAATCATATGTACTTGTGTTGTAGGTGATAGAAAAAGTAATTATACAAATGAACTAAACCAAATATAATTTAATGGATATATTAAAATCCTATTGATGGAATATGAAAATTGATAAAACATTAACAATATCAACATAAAATATTAATGCATTAAATAAATATGAAACTTGATTTGAAAATAACCATTTAACAATTATATTTCCAAATTCAAAAACCTAAAGCATTTATGAATATCACATTTAATATTTATATTTCTATATTTGAAATTTAAATCAATTTTAAACTTAAAGCATTAATATTCATATGTCATTAAAGCATTTGATAATTATAAATTATAAAACATTTAATAAATATGAATCTCAATTTTAAAATAATAAACAACGTAACCCTAATAATTGATCGTAGGTTGGGATCGATGGAGGACACGGAGGAAGGGAGTTGTGTGCTGGTAGTAGGATGCCACCGCTAAGGAGGGAGGAGGAGCTGCGATGAAGAGAAGGTCGCAGCGTGGAATCAACCCCATGGAGGAGATATGGAGCTGCCGAGAAGATGTAGAGAGGGTCACGCAGAGGGAAGGACATGCCAGCGAGGAAGAGAAGTGGCAGAAGGATGGGAATGGAGAAGGAAGGAAAGAAGGCACTGCGGCGGGATCATGGAGGGACTACTATAGGATTTGGAGAGGTGGGCTGAAGAGAGGGAGGGATTTCGTAGAAGACAAGGCATTGTAATGGAGTAGTGAATAAGGAAGCGACAACAAGCCGTGGGTGGAGGTTGTTGGTAGCAAAGGCCACAGGAGGAAGAGTCGAGCCGACTGGTAGATACAGGAAGTCAGAGAGGAAGGAAAGTAGTGAGTTGTAGAGGGAAAGGTATGGCAAGACACGAAAGGGAGGTAGGGTGCAACATGATCGCTAGAGAAATCCCACGAGAGGCAATGGAGCGTGTTGCGGGTAGAAGCTTTGAGTGAAGCACACTCAAGAGCTGGGAAAGGGACGATGTAAAGGAAAACAACTGCGATGGAGGTGCATCGAGGAGAAGGTAAGGAGAAAGCGCTACTAGAGGTCAGCAAATCTAGTTAAAGGGATGCGAGGAAGAAAGGTGGGGATAGCAAAGGGAGGTCTGGGTCTTTATGAGAGTTGCAAGTGTTAAAGAAGGAGTAGCAGTACGAACCTAAAAACTGAACTAAACTAGCCCCGAGACTAACATAAACTAACCAAAAACTAATCTAAAGCTAACCTAAGACTAACCCTATACTAGATGTGTGATAAAATGAAGTTTGAAAACCTAGGAAAACCCTAGCACAAGCCCTACTTAACTTAGGGTTTCTAAGGAGGAGCACTAAAATAGTGAAGAAGGGTCCTAGGTTAAGCAACTAACCTAGGAAATCCAAGGAGAAACCCTAGGGCACCCTCACAGGAAGGCGTGCCATCATTGCTAAAGTGGCGAGAAAGAAAACAATGACCTATCCTAGGGAAAAGTGCATCTCTAAGGCTACCACTAAGACTTCAGACATGCACATCCACCAACATCCAACAAAAATGTAAGAATCGTGTCCGCCTTGTGTTTGTGTTCATCCAACAAATCGAAGCATTACTAAAGGTAGGGTTTTACCAATAAACTACCAAAAAAACAACTTGCATTAACTAGAAAACTTCCTCAGCAAGAGCACATCCATCCAGAGAAAACCCTAAGTAGGGTAAAACAAGTGCATAATGATTTATCCCACCATTTCTTATTTAAAGTGAAGGTGAGGAGATCTATTTAGATGATATCACACTCACTTATACACGCTTACATGTCTTAAAATAGGTAAATTCATAATTATTAAATGTCAACTTAAAATTAGAAGAAATTAATAATAAAATATAAACTGTGGTAGGCTACTTGGGGGTATTTGCATTCCCAGGTGCCAAAACATTCTCAAATAAGTGAATCGCTTTGAACAAATGGTCAGAGGAGGATGGAGGGATGGAATTATGTCCTATCTAACCCCTAGAATACTGTAAAATCCCTCAACGCCCTCCTCAAAGTATGGAAACAACTTGTCATGGAGGATGCCTTCCTTTGAGGAATGAAGGAGATGGATAGCAAGGACCCACTGAATGAATGGGAAGGAGGGTGCTTGAAGTGGCTACGACTGAAGTCTAGTGTATCATGGATGAAGAAGAGGCCACCAAAGTACATAAGAAGGGGATGGAACCATGACAACCAGTGGTGAACCATTAAGGGCCCCAAACACCAAACTTGAGGTTAAAAACCTATTTAGAGGGAATTATGTAGTTCCAATAAGCCTTAGTACCCATAAAGGAGGACCAAAGGGTCCATCCATGACCTCCATCACTCAATCGAACCCTTCCTAGTCAAAAATTTGGCCCTCTCTCCTTGGGGTACACCTGAAGGTGCACTGGGTACAAGTGCAGCGTAACACTAGCTCCAATTGCGGGACAAGTTGTCTGCCCTGGAGTGCTTGGGAACCTATGAACCTGTTGGTACCTGTAGACCTACACACATATCAAAGTTCTGAGAAATCAAAATAATCTAGAGGAATACACTTCTGTCATGCCTTATTTGCAAAATGAAGGAAACAAACTAAGAACAATAAAAACTACACATGAAAAGACATGAAATGCAACACATAGAAATATTCCTAATGTAACTAAACCTACCTACTCTATACATGGTAATAACAGTAGGTTAAATGAAATCATACAACCAATGCAACGATTTAAGTAAGCAATTCATACCTTCCATCTTACCTTTAGCCTTTAGCGTAATCCAAGACAATACCTCATTGAGAATAGGTTGAATTTGTATCGGGATATTTATCTTGATGAGTGCAGGAAACCGGACCTTCTTAAGAACTTGGAAAACTTGAAACTGCTGCCATGGAAAAGCATAAATTTGAGAATCTTTGTCAATCCATTCTTTTAGTGGACTTGTGTATCAGACACCTCCACCATACACATCATGTAAATTGTTGTTCGCGCAACTCACCCATGAATCCCAAACTTGGGATACTATCCGTGGAGTTGGACTTTGCAAATATTCATATGTGAGATGCAACCTGTCCCTACATTTACTCAAGATTTTTGTGTACATACATGTATATTGCTCATATTTTCCACAATCATGTAAGTAACCTGAATAATTATTGAACTCTTGAAATTGTCGACGATATAATCCATATCTTCATGCTTTAAATGAAAACATAAACAATAAATATTATGAGACCGAGGGATGAACATCATACCTATCCACCTTCCTTCCTCGAGAATTATTCAGATGTATCATTAAGGGCTTGCTGATGTAGGGTATAGCAGGTTGAACAACTTCTTATATGCTTCCTAAGGGGCACAAGTGGAAGTGATAAGCAAGGATCATCATATGTTGAATATCTGCAAAATATTCCTCTATGTGACAAGCTTACCTATTGTGGGATGAGTATGATGGTAACATCATGAAAGAATCACCAGAGATATGAGGTTCCAAGTCTTTGAAATTTTCACCATAATGGTCGAAATGCATATAGAAACTATCTTCAGAGTCATGTGTTGTTCCATCTTCAATTATGGTGGAAAAAGGGTTGAACCACTCTTCATCATTAGCCTCATAAGGGGAAGGGATGATCATATCTCTTTCAACAGGGTATTCATAAGTTATGTCTTCAACATCCCTATTGGAGGTAACTAATATTTCCTCATCCCAAACGTAAGGGGAAGGAATGATAATATCTCTTTCAACAAGGTCTTCATAAGTTATGTCTTCAGCATCCCTACTAGAGGTCACTGAGAGTTTCTCATCCCAAATAGTGTCAAGTTTCAGGTCTTCCTAAGTAAATTCATCAAGCTTCTATTCTTCGCTAGAACGTATGGATACAATGCTACCTGGTCTTGAGGAATCATATAAAGGAGGACCCATAAATGGCCAATAACCATCATCTTCATAATCCCCGTTATTATGTTCCCAGAGATCTAGTATGTCATAAGGAGTTTTTGTATGTTGGAAGGTAGGACTCATCGTATCCTCCTATTCCCTAGCTTCTTCAATAAGGATTTCCATATCGTCGTATATATGACCATTATCATATTCATCTATTGTGCTCAAGATATCATCAGTTAGATGCTAAACAATGGCTGCTCAAAACTAATCTTCATTCTGGGCTTCCTTACTAAACAGGTCCTTCGCATGGTTGACATGAGGTATCCATTCGCCATGGAACCATGAGTACCAGCGGTTACATAATGTTTTCACTAATTATGAAAATGATGATATCATTCCTTTATCTAGGCCCATGAACCAAGCGAGATCCTTTTCTCCCATGTGAAGGTAAAATGATCACATGTAAACATATTCTTCTTCTTTAATACCATATTTTTAATCCATAGTCGTAAACCATTCAACATGATGCACAATATTATAATGGTCACCCTTGAAGGCATGCCAAAATATCTCAGGTAACTCATTTGAATAACGTGGGAAAGCTTATAGATTAACAGGAGCGAAACCAATTTCCATTTTTGTAGCAGTCATATTATCAAGATCTTCAAAATCGAATGGAATATAATATGTGGTTCCTTCTCTTGCATAGTTTTGAGTCGGGCCTTTTCCTAGGGTTTCTTCCCATATTTTGTTGATCATGGTATTTCTCTCATGTTTCTACACTGTAATCCCAATCCGCGCTTAATGCATTAATGAATTTCCTAAGAGAAGAAAATATTTTGCGAGGAAAACCCCCATACCAATTTTTGACAGATAAGTTGGATTCAAGGTGAAGAGACAAAAGAAATAGCCTCATCTTGATCTCTTCATGCACGATGTTACTTTCCTGGCAAATTGCATGAATGCCTGCACATGGTATGTTGCATGGTTCTGATACCGCTGGAACAATGGGAACGGTTTCTTCCCGCCGCATTTAATGGCGTACTTGTGTGGGAAACCTAAAATCCATGAGAATTCTAATATGTCCATCCATAATTCATAACTGGATTCCATCTCGTCAGGATTCCCTGTCTTTATGAAGTACTTATTTTATTTTTCTTCGATTGGATTCGCTAGAAGAAACTTTCGAGGATAGTTAATCGAATCTCACCAAAGCACTAAATAAAACAAGGGATTACCTGATAGATGGGATGGGATGATATATTTGTGGAGTATCTAGGTAAGCTTGTAGGTTAGTCCTTAAAGATATGTAAGCGATCATATATAATTAGGACTTCAAGACTTACCAAAGTGTTAAGCCTTATTGGTATTTTCTTTGTGGAGTCTCTATGTAAGATCTGCGAGATTAGTCTTCAAAAATGTTTTCAAAAAACCCATGTAATATCCCAAATTTTGACCTAACACTTATGGGCATAAGCCCCATTGCTTATGGTGTCACTTTGATGTTTTAATTGGTATATTGGGCCTAAGACCCCACTACACATGGACATGATGATTTTTTTGATATATTGGGTGTAAGCCAATTGCATATGTTATATATATATGATTTCATGTGTTGGGCGTGGACCCTGAAGCACATAATTGATGAGATGTTTTGTGTTGAGCGAGGAGCTCTGGAGCACATTGGTATTTGATGTTTGTGTTGAGCAAGAATCTCTCGACCACATGGGTATTTGATGTTTTTGTTGAGCGAGAAGCTCTAGAAGACATGAGTTATGAAACCGTTGTGTTGAAAATGAAGCTCTGAAGAACATGAAAAGATAAAATTGGAAGTGTTGTGTAAGGTTTTTCTTTACACCAAAACCTACAGATATTGATGAACATTTGAAACCTAGCACAAGGCCCCATCACCAGGAGCGGAAGTTATTCCACTTGTCTTATATTCCCAGAGGTGCGACGGTTATACAATGTGGAGGTTGTACCAATACTCCAACACCATGCCTCCGGTGTAGCTCAGGGGAATTGAACCCAAGACCTATGCTCTGATACCATGTAAAAATTATTGTTCCATTTAACTCTTCAAGAAATGAATGAAAGAATTATTATTGTAGTAAAAGGAGAATGAAGGTACACACTGAACAAATCAAGCCACATAGGAAACATATTAGTATACATCAGATAATTACAGTATTATTTGTCATTAATTAAATCCGGTGTTACAATAGTTTACATAGGAAAAGAGTTCAAATCAGTTAGTGATGAATTCAAATATCCCCACTGGATGTGGTTGTACCTAACTGACTAGCTAAGTCAGGATGTATCAATCAATATCGGAGTCCAAATAGCTAACTCCATATGTCTAAAAAACTTATACAATCAGTAATAAATAATTAACTAAGTCTAACTGAAGTGGTAGGTGAGAAAAGGCGCCTACTCCACATGCAGCCATGCATTCACCAAGCATAACTAGAGCTAAATGAACTGATTGTGATCTAACTAAATGTAACTTGAAACTAACTAATATTAACTAGTTCCAACTCCAACTAACTGAAGGAGGTTGGTGTCGGGACTCCCAGCAGCTCCTAAAATATAGGGATTGATCTAGGAGGCACCTAAACTGATGCATGCAAGTGTTGTCAGTGTCAGTTAGCCTCTGGAAGTGTTCCCCACACTATAGTAACTGGTACATGTGGTCCCATTAGGCCAAGTGGACCCGAAGGGTACTAGTGGACCTAATTAATTAATAAATACTCCTAAGTTAGGATAAATAATCTAATAGACAGTATGGTTAAGGGAGGATTTATAATCCTAAAACCCCCCTAAATCCTAATTTGGACAACTATAGGCCCTAGAAACAAGGCCATAAGTTACCCAAATAAAATCTAAATACATAATGATGCTTAACACAACCGAGGAAATAGGGAAAAACCTCATGCCCCCCCCCCCCCTCAAGATAAGCAGAAATCATGAAATACAAGTTAAAAACTTGCAAAATATTTTGTTGCAAGTTGCAGTAGTATGCAGTCGTAATGTAGTATCCCAGTTCTTCTATGCAACAACATCCTGAATATATGAATGTGAACCTATGAATCCAAACAAATTCTTATGTGTGGAGGAATCTTTCTCTTTGGAAGAAGAATAATGTACTCAACTGAATTAGAAATACAAAGAGCTGCACGATGAAAACTGGACCCAGGTAGAGCAACGAAAATCAGTCGATGAGAGAGAAAAATTTCTTGAGAATTAGAACCATGTGAGGAAAACCCAAGAAACTGATATATGGAAGCCTTGAAAATCAATCTATGTGAGGTAAAATAAGCCCCAAGTGTTAGGAGCAAGTGTCTAGGTGGATGTAGAATGTCTCCAACTTTACTAGTTCTGTAAGGAGATGAACATGTGATCGAATGGATAGGTAGAGAAGCCCTGGGACTGTGGAAAGTGAATTCTTGAGATCCATAATATGATATAGTTTCATAAATAATGAATAATTCACAAAATATGGTATCAGAAAACTCATAAGAGAGAACTAACATCAAATCCTCAACAACAAAATTGAAGGAGACTTGTGGTGCTTGATTTGTCACACCAAAATTGATGAAACTAGTTATAAGCAATAATGAAATATATTAAATATTAAAACCTGAACTGAATATTATCATACTAGAAAATAAATCAGATCCAAATATGTTCATATCAAATCCAAAACTATGCTCCGAGATGGTAGATGCACAATTTTCTCCTTCTTCAAAATTCTGATTTTTGGTGCATGCAATCCTATAGGAATTTATGGGAAGGTTTAGATTAATGAGAGTGAATTGATCACTCCTATAATCTGATATTATTTCCATAATATCCATGGTATTACTTATCTGTACACTAGCAACATCATTAGAGATAGAGAAATCAAGTTCCTCTTCCTTTTTTGAAACAATCACCAATAAACTATGCACAAAATTTAAAGAATTACTGGATAATTTTTGCGAAGAATAGAATAGAGTTTTTATTCAAAAGAAAATATTCGAATGTATTCTCCTGGATCATCCATGTGAGGAGATGTGATATCAGACATCTCATACACTTTCGTTGCAGCAGGAGAAGGAGTCCCTCGAAGGAGACTTTCTTCAATTTGAATTGACTATAGGGAAAATTCTTCTTTTTTCTCATCTTCAACAATTTGCTTTTCTATAGGAGACATCATGAACTCATCATGCTGGATTTTATCTGAAACTCTCTTAACATATGGGATTTTAGATTCATCTCCCATATGACTACTAGGTCCTCCTGATACAGGGAAAGTGATGAAGGATTTCCTGGAGGAATCATGTGGTTGGATGCTCTAGAATATTTCAAATAAGCCTTCGACGGAGTGAGGCTTGCATGCAAGAATCTCTCATCCTCTTCAGTATGCTATTCATCATAATACATCTCTGCACATTGTGGAATGATAATATTTTTATGTACACATAGATATTTCAACTGGTCGAGGGTCTTCTTCATGCACGAGTCTTCTGGATGAAAACCCCTCATACAATAGGGACACTTTTTATTTTCGAACTTCTTCTTTTTCTTAGATCTGGAGGCGCCTTCAAAAGTCTGTTAATTATGTGTAGGCTTAGAATCAACTGTTTTAGGCTCCTTCTTCTTTGATCTCCCTTTATCTTGATCTTTGGTAGAGTCTGTCACTAGGAGAGCTTGATCTTTGGAAGTATGGATGACTCCCATCCAAATCAAATCTTGCTCCTGTATTAAGGACTCGACAAAGGAATCAAGTGAGGGAATTTTTCAACCAGGGAATCCTTTCTTCTTGGAATTATATATACAAACAAATATAGAATACTCAGGTCTGAGTTTGCTGAAAATGGAGAGAACATTTTTCTCATCCTTACTTTATATTACGCAGTGTCTGCATTGAAGTGCAAGCGACTTGAATTTGGTAAAGAATTGCTCAATAGACTCAAAAGTGCTGGGATGTAAGGCTACCAGATCATTCTCCATGAGGTGTCCCCAAATCTCATCATGTTTTCCAAACAAGTCTTCAAGATTCTCCTAGGATTCTTTGGGTGTCCTTAAACCTTCAAGGTGGAAAAGGAGATCTTGAGATATACGAGTGCATAGATAACTGAAAGATTCATCTAAGTAGTTCAAAAACTTGTTTCTCTCAACTGGATGATGGGGCTCAACCTCACTTCCAAGTATTATCCTGAAGTATCCCTTGTTGCACAAGGAAACCTGCATATCATCCCTCCAATCAAGATAATTGGAGGTTGTAAGGATCCTAGGAGTAGAAGGTAGAGAATCCATAATTATCTAGTTGAAAGATCACAAATCTTCACACAAGCTACATAGCACATGTATATCTTCACTGCAAAACACTAAAACATTCGAAGTATATGAATATGTTTTCATATTCTATCACGCCATCACCTCCATTCTGAATAAATTCATAGGAATCAAATCAAGATTGGGGGCTTCTATGAAAACCCAACTGCTTCTCATGCTCAATGGAGAGAAACAAACATGAAGCCTTATTGAGATGGCTCTAATACCATGTAAGTTTTGTCGTTACACCAAAACCTACAGATATTGATGAACATTTGAAACCCAGCACAAGGACATATCACCAGGAGTGGTGGCTAGTCCGCTTGTTTTATATTCCCAGAGGTGCGACGGTTATACCATGTGTAGGTTGTACCGATACTTGAACACCCTGCCTCCGGTGTAGCTCGGGGGAATTGAACCTGAGACCTGTGCTCTGATACCATGTTAAATTTGTTGTTCTATTAATATCTTCAAGCAATGAGTCTAAGAATTATTATTGCAGTAAAAGGAGAATGAAGATACGCACTAAAGAAATCAAACCACACAGGAAACAGATGAGTATAGCTCAGATAATTACAATATCATTTGTCATTAATTAAATCAATAGTTACAATAGTTTACATAGGAAAAGAACGTGAATCAATTAGTGATGAATTCGAATCTCCCCACTGGATGTGACTGTACCTAACTGACTAGCTAACTCAGGATGTCTCAATTAATATCAGAGTCCAAATAACTAAATCCAAATGTCTAAACAACTCATACAATCAGTAATAAACAATTAAATAAGTCTAATTGAAGTGGTAGGTGAGCAAAGGCACCTACTCCACATGTAGCCATGCATTAGCCATGCATAACTAGAGCTAACTGAACTGATTTTGATCTAACTAAATGTAACTAGAAACTAACTAAGATTAACTAGTTCCAACTTCAACTGACTGAAGGAGGTTGGTGCTGGGACTCCTAGTGGATCCTCCAATGTAGGAATTGCTATAGGAGGTGTCTAAACTGATGCATGCATGTGTTGTCAGTGTCAATTAGCCTTTGGAAGTGTTCCCCACACTATGGTAACTGGTACATGTGGCCCCATTAGGCCAAGTGTACCCAATTAATTAATAAAGACTCCTAATTTAGGCTAAATAATGTAATAAACAGTATGGTCAAGAGAGGATTAATAATCCTGACATGTTGGGAATAATCCTGGATCCTTTCAAGTTGATGTTGAACATAAGATCTGGAACATCAGATCCTTGGACATTGTATCCCTAGGTGTATCCTACAATTACATCCTAGCATTAGTGTTGAGTGAGGAGCACTGAAATTGTACTAAGTTTTTAAGTCCCTATTTTTAGTGTTGAGTATGGGATCTGGATAGAACTAGGAGTTACTAGAAAAATTAATATGTTGAGTGAAAATGAATCTGATAAAACATTGATCTCATCTTACTTTTTCTTAAGCCATTAACTAAAATTTGAAATTTTGGTATCTCATAAAAGAACCAAAGAACTACCATGTTATATGAAGGAGCCCAACATGTAAGGAGGTTTAGATTTTCCTAACCTAGTTGACCTAACCCATACTTGAAGACCTTATTAAAGAAAGTGTCATATGTCTAGGGATCATTCTATAAGATAGCTAAGGTTAAAATGTTAACAAATGGCATTATATATAAATATATAATTTCTACATGATATATATAAAGAGTAAGCATAGTAATAATACTAGTAACTATAAGTAATAAATAAAGGATCCAAAAGTTATTATTATTATTAATGATAATTAAATATTAAAATACCTACAAGAGTCAAAGTATGAACTAGTCAAAAGTTCCTAAGTAACTATTAAAATTACCTAAATTAAATGAAAAGGGTTATTTCAAGAAATCAAATGATTCTTGATTTAATTGCCCCTTTTCCTAAAATATTTGTCTATAAAGACCCAAGACAAAGAGAGGCTTGGGGACCTATCTATCTATCTTTTAAGGATTCCATAATTCTACCTAGTAATATTAAAGAGAGTTCTTGGAGAACATTTTTCCTAAGAGGAAAAAATAAAACTGATACAGAATATCTGAGATACGGAAGCCTTACCTTAGGAGTTGTAAGCTACTTGCATGTTGGAACCATATTGGGGGGATCTCGATTGAAACTAAGAACAGTTATGGCTCATGGCTGGGTGGAACGTGGTAGTCCCCAAGTTATATGTAATATCCTGAATTTTGGATCTAACACTTATGGGCATGAGCCCATTGACTATGATGTTACCTTGATGTTTTATTTTGATATATTGGGTCTGAGACCACATTGAATATGAACATGATGATTTGTTTCATATACAAGGCATAATCCAATTGCATATATGTGTGTGTGTTTTTTCTTGTGTTGGGCGTGGACCCTAAAGCACATGGCTAAATTGATGTTTTGTGTTGATCAAGAAGCTCTAGATCACATGAGTCTTGAGACATTTGTGTTGAGAATGAAGCTTTGGAACACATGAAAATATAATTTAGAAGTGTTGGGCATAACCCCTGGAGCCTTCCATGTTGATGTTAAGTATAAGCTCTGGAACATCAGATCCTTGGCCATTGTATCCCTAGGTGTATCATACGAGTATATACTAGAATTAGTGTTTGAGTGAAGAGCTTTAGAATTGCACTAAGTTTGTACCTCATTGTTTTTAGCATTCAGTTTGGGCTCTAGTAAGCGCTAGGAGTTATTGAAAATAATTAATGATTCCTGAGTGAAAATGACTCGAGAAAAATATTTATCTCTTCTGGCTTATTTATAAGTGATTAAATGAAATTTTGAATTTCGGTATTCTCATCAAGTACTAAAGAACTACCATGTTATACAAGGGAATCCAACATGGAAGGATGTTTAGAGTTTCCTAGCCTAGTAGACCTAACCATCTACTAATGACCTTAATGAATAAAGTGTCATAAGTATAGGGATCACAATATGTGATACCCTAAGACAAAGGTTACTAGATAATATATTATTATATATTATTATATAGGGTATGTATAAAGAGTACACCTAGTAATAATATTAATAATGTAAGAAAGAAGGAAAAGTTCCATCTATTACTATTATTACTAAGATAAAAATTAAATAGTATAATACCTATAAAATTCCAATTAGGAACTAGTTAAAAGTTCCTAAGTTAAAATATAACAGGGTTAAATCAAGAAATGAAGTGATTCTTGATTTAACTGCCACTTTCCCTGAAAAGTCTGTCTATAAAGTCCCAATCCAAGGAGATGCTTGGGGATCTCATCTATATTTTTGGATTCATTATTGATTCTTATTCTCAACGGAGTTCTTGGAGAACATTTCCATAAAAGGAAGAAGGAGAAGTGATCAGGACATGATATAATAATTAGGGAAGCCTCACCTTAGGAGCTCTAATATACTTGCATGTTGGAACCAGCTCGGGGGGATCCAGATTAAAACCAGGAATGGTTTCGAGTCATGGTTGGGTGGAACATGGTAGTTCCCAAGTGATTTCAGTTGTCTATATAGAGGTCAGATCTTCTTGTGAATTGTAAATGCTCGGTAATTGAGTGTGTAGGAATTCATCCATTAAAATAGATTCACTATTCATGTATGAGGTTCTAGACTGTCTATTTCATTTCTTAGAATAAGTGTTGGCTATATTATTCAAGGTTTTATATTATATTTTCTAACCCTATGTGTTATTGTCTTTCCGTGTCAAATTCTTTTAGGGTTTACCTTATAAACCCTATGCTGTAATTTATTTCCTGTGCTAGAATTATCAAAGGTTTTGTTCTTTCAGTTCTACTTCTGTAATTTAATTCTTGTTCAAAGATTTATCAATGGTTTTGGATCTTTTCATATTACTCCCATATTCTCTTTTACATCTTAAACTTTGTTCTTTTAAGACTTATGTTTTATTTCTAAAAGTAGTCCATATATACTTTATTTGTTTTAGGAACCCTACTGGGAGATTACATATTTCCAGTAGAGATTTGTTTAGAAGTAAAGGATAGTTTTAGACCAAACTTTAAACATCCTAATTATAGACTATAATAAACTAATATAATAAATATAATTTAGTGAGTACTTTATACATATTATAGTAGGTATAAAACATAATTGTAAATACTAATTTAACAATATTACAAACACAATATTCTTTATCTAAGAGTAACTATAAATTCTAAAGTAACCAAGCCAAGATAGAAACCAGCAAAGACCTCTTAGGGTCTATATAAATAAAATCATGCTAACAACCAAGATAAACATTATCATTTTCCATTAACCAAAAAATATCACAAATGAATTAACAGTCCAAGTATCGAGACCATATAAATGGTCCATGATTTAGAGCATTAAAAATAGATATACCTACAAAGAATAAGCAACAATGTTATTATCAACATTATAAAAGCACTACATAATTAAAAAAATCAAACCCTCTAACATTAGGAATTAACATTATAGATATCATATACCATAAATACAATGTCCAATGTAATAAAACCACAACATTATTAAATATACAGTAATAATTTAAACTACCCAAGAAAATTGTATACAGGTCACAGGATCGAATCATGTGGACACTTAAGCCAAATCGTAACCATAACTACAAACCCTCACCACTTTACACGGCCCAAGATCAAATCTTGTACGGTTTGTTTTATTCACAAGCTATGCTACACTACCTACATATAGGCTGTGAGTTAATAATCAATTCTTTACACAGAGGTCGTAAGACCCATTATATTTTACACATGTAGTCACCTATGGCCCTTGGACTCATATTTAACCACACATTAAATTAAACTACTATAAAACCCTGTGATGAAATAACCAACAATAGTGTTTACCAACGAAGGGTTTACACCCACAGTTGGCCAAACTTTTCATTCATGCATCATATTTAAAACAACAAGTATGCACCCATTTATGGTATTGTAGCTAAAATGGTGAGTGCCATTTCCATTCACGGCATGACCCCAAGCCATAACATCGGCACCCATTATCATCCTTACAAACAAAGTAAATAAGAAAGGAAAATTCACACAGTCCACCACAAGAACAACCGTAGAATTCAAATGCAGCATATATTCATAAACCCATTCATTATAATCCATTAAAGAGTTTACACAGACGTTTGTTTACGGCCTTGCACCATTGCGAGCAATGGTGCTGCCCATGTCCAGTTTCGTAATCAAAACATTAAATAAAAAATGCATAGAGCCTATCATGGAGTTACCCAGGACTCTTTCGATACAAAAATTGCCAATAATAAATTGATTTACATATAAATGATTTAGGCCCGAAGGTAAGGTGAAAACCCCAATTAATAAAACCCTAATGCCTGTAGCATTCCAAATGTAGAGCCCTTTTTAAGGTAAATTCAAAACCACAAAACCCAAACGCATCCATTGGAACCACACTCAAGCAAACTCAACCATCAATGAGTGACAACTCAGTCATAAACATGAAGCCAAGAGGTTACAAGTGAATTCTTGTTTAGCAGGATTATCGTAAGGGTATGGATTTTATTATATCCTTTCCATTGAGAGATGAACCAGGCATTCCTTTTCCACCCCTGTAATCTGCAAACACAAAATGAAAGCCACGATAAGAAGTATAATATGTTAAACAAGCTAAATAAGCAACTGATGCTATGAAACCAAACTATGATCATCCCTGTCTTCTAAGACATCGAATCCATTTCCTTCATACTAAACTGAAGCATAGAGCAAGCAGCAATGCTGCAAAATGGCCAGACTAACGCTTGGGCCAAGCCCTAAGCATGGGTGCCTCTCTTCCCATTGCACATTGAAGCACAAACTTGGCCACCATTAATGCAAACTAGACCCATA
The DNA here is from genome assembly GCA_001517045.1 of Pseudotsuga menziesii. NCBI lineage: Eukaryota > Viridiplantae > Streptophyta > Pinopsida > Pinales > Pinaceae > Pseudotsuga > Pseudotsuga menziesii. The sequence continues at coordinate 98,528 of LPNX010000465.1, read as the reverse complement.
GTTATATAGTCTATATACTATATTGTAAACTTTCCACCCCAAATCAACTTAAGGTTTAAACTATTACATACATCAAATACCTTAGGCTTTAAGACTTAAGATCATGTGCATCAAATACCTTAGGCTTTAAGCCCTAAGACCATGGAATATGAAATATGCCATGGAATATTTTTTTTAACCAATTTTTTTACAAGAGTTTCACAAACTTTAAAATAAACATTTAATAAAAATATGCTAGGACATGCACATGTCTTAAAATTTTTACACCGTAGTAAATAAGTAGCACATAAGTAATGAATATGTGCCCCGTAGATAATAAGTGTTGTAGGATCCCATCACTAGTAGGATAGATATGCAAAGATGTGAGCTCGTAACTCAAACGGAAGGCTTTCCCATTCAGCTTGTTATAAGCGGTTTTCCAACACTAAGTGAACCTACACATAAAAAGAGAGAAGTGCCTTAGTTCAACAAAACTAAGTAATCCCACTAGGGCAAGTAGAAACTATTACCTCTAAGGTAGTTACATGGGAAAATAGTCCCGCCACTCCACCCCTTTATCCATTAACAAAGTTAAGTCAGAATCATGGATACGACAGTAAAAGCATGTGAAAATTAGTGAAGTTTATAATCAAAGTATCTAACATACACAGCATTACATAACCATAGTAATAGCATATTTACCAACATTACGACATCATAAGTAAAAACGGAAATAATCACATCTCAAAATGAGGAAGCAAGACGTAAGAACAACTTACAACAAAACAAGCAGTATAAATAGAGTATGACACATTCAGCAAGTCCAATAATGTCCATCATAGGTAGTTTTGACTAGCCTAGTATATTTTTTTTTATTTTCAATTTTTGGGGACATTACAATTGGTATCAGAGTCTAGTTCAACACTAAGAGACCTAATGGACATACCAGACATTCGTTGCAAGTAAAATAAAGTATGTTTTAAGTTTTTGTTGACTAACATAAATTTTTCTTGTTATTAAAATTTTACAATTTCAGGAATTTTTATAGAATAGTTCAGATCATGACTACATAAGAAGATACTAGTTGGCAAGGTAAGACGAACACCCCCACCTAGGAAGCATAACTGGTGGTGGAGCTGAATTCTGATATTATGAAAACCATACACAGTATTCAAGAAGAATTTCAAAGTTTCACAGATGATAGTCTGAATGAACGAAAGGAACAACAAGGGAAAACCCACTCATTCCACGAATAGGTTCAAGGAGGAACCTTATCTTAATCATGCTAATAGACCAACAAAAGAAGGGAAAGAGGCACATACCCCTGAACCTCCATAGGAATATTATCATAGTCCTTCCAGTAATGACTCTCTTTATCCATGCATAAAGAAACAAAGAAGAGATGACAATCTTCAGGGGGAGTTTAGAAAAATAAAAGGCCCAACCTATGAAGGAGAAGTGAGCATGGGGGAGAAATTTTAAGAATGGTTGTTGGGTATGAGAAAATATTTTCGAGTGCATAACTACTCTAGCGAGATGAAGGCTCGATTGGCCATCTATAATTTAAATGGAAAAGAAGTGAGATGGTGGAGAGATTTGAAACATACCAAGAAATTTGAGTTAAGAGAAATATGCTAGAGTAACTTCCGCAAAATATTTCAAGAAAAATATATTTCAGAAAAATTCTTCGACAGAAAGGTGAAAGAGTTTCACAAGCTACGTATGGGATCCATGACTATGGATGTGTTTATTAATAGATTTCTAGATCTGTTCATTATGTATTATACATCAAGGATGAAAAGATAAATATCTAGCAGTTTTTAGGATGTCTTCCTCCAAACTTTCGATAAAAAATTGAGTTTGACATGCCTAAAACCTTGGACACCAAATTGCACAGATCTAGGCTCTACTATGAGCATGTATAGCTAAGGAAAGAAAACATGAATAGAAATAGAGACAAGTCTACGAACTTCTCTGACAACCACAAACCAGCATTTAACCCACCCCCATATAGGAAACAAAAAATTAGTTTTCCAGCAAACAAGAACTTCAAAAAATAAGGTAGAAAACCATATGTACCAGCTCCAAATGCTAACAAGCCAATCGCAACTGGGGGAGCCAATGCTACCCTGTTATAGATCAAATGATGGAAATGTAGCGGGTCTCATTATGCTCGATATTTTATGAACAATACCAATGGGGTATTTCAAAACATACAAGAACAACCAACGATAGAGGACATAGCTAGAACACCGTAGATTTATGTAGCCTTGGATGGCCAACAGGAAGACCATCAGGCTACCATAGTTGAGATAGAAGGTAAGATCTTGAACACTTCTATTTCAATATTGATTGACCCTTGTCCTTGCCATAGCTATGTATCACCTAAAATTGTTGATGTATGCAAACTAGGGAAATAAAACATGATAAACCTTGGCTGTTACAATTATCCAGAGGCATGAAACAAAAACTTTTGAAAATATTTAAAGATTCTAAAGTAAACCTGAATGGGTTTCCAACAAAAGTAAACCTGGACATCCTACCCTTAGGATCGTTATGATATACTTATCAACATGGACTGATTGGAACATCACCATGTAATTCTTGTTTCCTTACACAAGTGAATCTTGTGTACAGATAGCCAAGGCCACTATAGGCACTACAAGTTTGTAGTAATGCCGATTGGGTTGACCAATGCACTCACAAACTTTATGTGTATGATGAACAGTATATTCAATAAACATCAAGATAAATTTTTTTTGGTCTTTATAGACAACATCCTAGTTTACTCTAAGAGTAAAGAGGAACATGAAGAACACCTTCCCATAATATTATGAGTGTTACGAGAACAACAAATTTATGCTAATTTTAGTAAATGTGATTTTTACAAACCGCGGATAGTAATTGGGTCACATTATCTCCGAGACAAGGATAGGTGTGGACCTGAAAAAGATTAGAGCCATAAAAGACTGGCCTACCCCTACTAGTGTCATCGACATTAGGTCTTGTTTTGGATTAGCCAAATATTATCAGAAGTTCATTGAGAACTTCTCGAGAATATCTTGTCCCATGATCGTCTTACAGGATAAGAAAAATAAGTTCTTATGGATGACCAAGTGTGAGGAAAGTTTTCAAAAGCTTAAGCATATTTTGATGACTGCACCGAAACTATGAATTGCATATCCTGGTGGGGATTTCGTAGTTTGCACGTATGCAAGGAAGGAAGGACTTGGAGGATTCCTCTTACAGAATGATTATGTGATCAGTTATGAATCACAAAAGTTAAAAGAACATGAGCATAATTACCCCACACATGATCTTGAGTTAGCTGCCATCATTCACGCATCGAAGATGTGGAGGAACTAGCTCATGGGAAGGAAATTCCTTCTGAACACAAAGAATATGAGTCTCAAGTATTTATTCAAGCAACCAGATCTGAATGCTAGGAAAGCCAGATGGTTGGATTTCCTTAGGGAGTACCATTTTGAGCTAAAGAATATTAAGGGAAAAGAGAACAAGATTTTTCATGCTTTGAGTTGATGAACTCATATGATATATGAGGTGACATTAAGTCAAACTGATTTGGATTTGCATGAGAGGATTAGAATGAACAACAGAGTTGACCCTTTGTATGTAGAAATCCTCAAGAATCACCAAGAGGATAGGTTGTTTCAACAACAAAAAGAGTACAAGGTAGATGAAATAGGACTGTTGTGGTCTAAAGAGAGATTGTACGTTCTGGAGGGAGGGGACATTCGGTCCAAAATCCTCACGGAATTTCACCACACACACTAATTGGGGCATCTAGGATATCAAAAGATGATATCCACCATTAAGAGACAGTTTTTCTGGCCTAAGTTAAAGGCTGACATTATGTTGTTTATCATGAAAAAAGGAATGTCATCTGGTCAAAGCTGACCATCAACATCCTTCAGGATTGTAGTAGCCACTACCCATTCGGGAATGGAAGTGGGAAGTCATTATTATGGATTTTATCACCGGTCTACCAAAAAGTAAGAAACAAAATGATTCTATCTTTGTATTAGTTGACAAATTGTCAAAATCAACACACTTCATTCTAGTGAAGTCGACCTACAAGGCAGTACAGATTGTCGATATCTTCTTGAAGGAGATATTTAGATTGCACAGAATACCCAAGGAAATCATCTCGGATCGAGATACAAAGTTTGCCGAAAATTTTTAGAGATATTTATTCTCTGGGTTAGAGATGCAGTTGAAATTTTGTACTGCTTATCACCCGCAGATAGAAAGGGTAAACCATATTTTTGAGGACATGCTTAGGATGTATGTCATGAACAACCCTACCAAGTGCGACAACTACCTGCATCTTGCATAGTTTGCATATAACAACAATTACCACACTTCTGCCAAGATGAGACCCTTTGAGGTACTCTATGGATGAAAGTGTAGAACAACGGTTACATGGGATAGTGCGGTATATCGGCTCATGTTAGGGCCTGATTTATTAAAGGAATTGGAACAGTTGGTTACCAAGGTCTAGATGAACCTTAAAGAAGCACAAGACCTCCAGAAAAGTTACGCAGATAAGAAAAGAAAAGATAAAGATTATCAAATAGGTGACCATGTATACTTGAAAGTAAAAGAAAAATGAAGCTCGTTGAGCTTGGGAAGGTGCGATAAGTTACAACCTAGGTTTTGTGGACCTTTTGAAATACTGGCCAAGAGAGGGCTAGTGGCATATGAACTAGCATTACCTGTGCACATAAGAGTCGATAATGTTTTCCATGCATCATTATTAAAGAAATATGTTTATGATACTAAACATGTGGTTGATTGGTCCTTATTACAGGTGGAACTTGAAGGGGATTTTTCCCCTGAACCTCTTCATATATTGGACAAGAGAGAGGTGCAGCTCAGGAAGCGCACCGTAGTCCAGTTGAAAGTGAAATGGAAGAACTTCAAAGCTGATGATTCTTACCCCACCTTGTTTCATGATCTTATTCTGAGTTGCTAGAACACTAGGGACAATGATTTTCTAAGCAGGGAGGGATGTAATATCCCAAATTTTGGACCTAACACTTATGGGCATGAGCCCATTGGTTATGATGTTACCTTGATTTTTTGTTTTTATATACTGGGTCGAAGACCACATTGCATATGAACATGATGATTTTTTCGATATACCGGGCATAAGTCAATTGTATATGATATGTGTGTGTGTGTGTGTGTGTGTGTGTGTTTTCTTGTGTTGGGCATGGACCCTGAAGCAGATGATTGATGAGATGTTTTGTGTTGAGCAAGTAGATTTGGAGCACATGTGTACTTATATTTGTGTTGGGAGAGAATCTCTAGAGCACATGAGTCTTGAGACATTTTTGTTGAGTGTGAAGCTCTAGAACACATGAAAAGAAAATTTGGAAGTGTTGGGAATAAGCCATGGAGCATTCCATGTTGATGTTGAGAATAAGCTCTCGAACATTGGATCCTTGGCCATTGTATCCCTAGGTGTATCCCACAAGTACATCCTAGCATTAGTGTTGAGCAAAGAGCTCTGGAATTGCACTAAGTTTGTAACTCCCTATTTTTAGCATTGATTATGGGCCTTGGTAAGTGCTAGGATTTACTGAAAATAATTAATGATTCCCGAGTGAAAACGACTCGAGAAAAATATTGATCTCATCTTACTTATTTATAAGTGATTAAATGAAATTTTGAATTTCTGTATTCTCATCAAGTACTTAAGAACTACCATGTTATATGAGGGAATCCAACATGCAAGGATGTTTAGAGTTTCCTAGCCTAATAGACCTAACCATATACCTGATGACCTTAATGAAGAAAGTGTCATAATTCTAGGGATCACAATATGTGATACCCTAAGACAAATGTTACCAAATAATATATTATTATATATTTTATAGAGGGTATGTATAAAGAGTACACCTAGTAATAATATTAATAAGGTAAGAAAGAAGGAAAAGTTCCATCTATTACTATTATTACTAAGATAAAAAGTAAATAGTATAATACCTATAAAAGTCCAATTAGGAACTAGTTAAAAATTCCTAAGTTAAAATATTAAAAGTACTAAATTAAATAAGCAATTCTTGATTTAACCGCCCTTTTGAATGAAAAGTATGTCTATAAAGTCCCAAGCCAAGGAGAGGCTTGGGGATATCATCTATCTTTTTGGAGTTATTATTCTTCCTATTTTTTCTCAAGAGAGTTCTTAGAGAACATTTCCCTAAAAGGAAGAAGGAGAACTGATCCATACCTGATATACTAATTAGGGAAGCCTCACCTTAGGAGCTCTAAGCTCCTTGCTTGTTGGAACCAGCTCAAGGGGATCCATATTAAAACCATGAATAGTTTCGAGTCATGTTTGGGTGGAACATGGTAGTTCCCAAGTGATTTCAGTCGTCTATACAGAGGTCAGATCTGTCTGTGAATTGATAATGCTAGGTAATTGAGTGTGCAGGTTTCAACCATTAAAGGAGCTTCAATATTTAGGTATGAGGTTCTAGACTGTCTATTTCATTTCCTAGAATAAGTGTTGGCTAGACTATGTAAGGGTTTATATTATATGTTCTAACCCTATGTGTTATTGTCTTTCCCTGTCAAATTATATGAGGGTTTACCTTATAAAACCTAGGTTGTAATTTATTTCCTATGCTAGAATTATCAAAGGTTTTGTTCTTTTTGTTCTACTTCTGTAATTTAATTCTTGTTCAAATATTTATCCAGGTTTTTGGATATTTTCATATTACTCTCGTATTCTATATTACAGCTTAAACTTTGTTCTTTTAAAACTTAGGTTTTATTTCTAAAAATAGTGCCTATATACTTTATTTGTTTTAGGAACCCACTAGCAGATTACATATTTCCAGTAGAGCTTTATTTAGAAGTAAAGGCTTGTTTCAGGTCAAACTTTAAACAAACCTAATTATAGATTATAATAAACTAATATAATAAATAGAATCTAGTTAGTACTTTATACATATTATATTAGGTATAAAACAGAACTGTAAATACTAATTTAACAATATTATAAACACAGTATTATTTATCTAAGATTAACCATAAATTATAAAGTAACCAAGCCAAGATAAAAACTAGCAAAGACCTCTCAGGTTCTATATAAATAAACTCATGCTAACAACCAAGATAAACATTATCATTTTCGATTAACCAAATAAATATCACAAATGAATTAACAGTCCAAGTATGGAGACCATATAAATGGTCCATGATTTATATGGTTAAAACTAGATATATCTACAAAGAATAAGCAATAATGTTATTATCAACATTATAAAACCACTCCATAATTAAAAAAAATCAAACCCTGTAACATTACAAATTAACATTATATAAATCGCATACTATAAATACAATGTCCAATGTAATAAAATCACAACATTATTAAATACACATTAATCATTTAAAATACCCAAGAAAATTGCACAGAGGTCGCAAGATCAAATCCTATGGACACTTAAGCCAAATCATAAGCATAACTACAAGTCCTTACTACTTTACATGACCCATGATCAAATCCTGTAGGGTCTATTTTCTTCACAAAAGGCTACACTACCTACATAAAGGTTGTGAGTTAATAATCAATTCTTTACATAGAGGTCATAATACCCATTACATTTTACACACACAGTCACCTATGGCCCTTGGCCTCATATTTAACCACACAATAAATTAAACTACTATAAAACCCTACCACGAAATAACCAACATCAGTGTTTTCCAGCGAAGGGTTTACACCAACAATCGGCCTGAATTTACATTCGTGCATCATATTTACAATAGCAAGTATGCACCCATTTATGCTATCATAGCTACAATGGTGAGTGCTAATTCCATTCATGGCATGGCCCCAATCCATAATGCTGACACCCATTATCATCCTTACAAACAAAGTAAATAATGAAGGAGAATTCACACATCCCACCACAGAATTCAAACGCAACATATATTCATAAACCCATTCGTTATAACCCATTAAAGAGTTTACACATTCATTTTCTTACAACCTTGCACCATTGCGAGTAATGGTGCTTCCCATGGCGAGTTTCATAACCAAAACATTCAATACAAAATGCACAGAGCCTACCATGGAGTTAACCAAGACTCTTTCGATACAGAGAGTGCCAATAATAAATTCATTTACATCTAAATGATTCAGGCTCGAAGGCAAGGTGAAAACCTCAATTAATAAAACCCCAATTCCTGTAGCATTCCAAACGCAGAGGCCTTTTTAAGTTACAGTCGAAACCCAAAATCCCAAATGCATCCATTGGAACCAAACTCAAGAAAACTCAACCATGAATGAGTGACAACTCAATCATAACCATGAATCCAAGATGTGACAAGTGAATCCTTGTTCAACAGGCTTACTGTAAGGGTATGTGTTTGCTTATGGCCTTTCCCTCGAGCGACGAACCATGCATTCCTTTGCCACCCCTGTAACCTACAAACAAAAAATGGAAGACACGATTAGAAGTATGATATGTTAAACAAGCTAAAAAGGCAACTGATGTTGTGAAACCAAACCACGATCATACCTATCTATTAAGCCATCAAATCCATTTCCTTCATACTGAAACAGAGCAGAGAGCAAGCAGCGATGCTGGAAAATGGCCAGAGTAATTCCTGGGACAAGCCCTAAGCGTGGGTGCCTCTCTTCCCAAGGCACATTGAAAGTGCCACCTTGTCCACCCTTAATGCACACCAGACCCATTGTCGTATAGTCTATGGACTATATTGTAAACTTGCCACCCCAAATCAACTTAAGGTTTAAAATATTACATGCATCGAATACCTTAGGCTTTAAGCCTTAAGATAATGTGCATCAAATACCTTAGGCTTTAACCCCTAAGACCATGGCATATGAAATATTCCATGGAATATATGTATTTTTTAGCCAAAGTTTTTACAAGAGTTTTACAAAATTTAAAATAAACATATAATAAAAATGTGCTAGGACATGAACATGTCTTAAAACATTCACACCCTAGTTAATAAGTAACACATAAGTAATGAATCTGTTCCCCGTAGATAATAAGTGCTGTAGGATCCCATCACTAGTAATGCCATAATAATCACAATTGTAAGTAGTATAATGTCGCTAGGATATATTTGCAAAGATGTGAGCTAGTAACTCAAATGGATGGGTTTCCCGTTTAGCTTGTTATAAGCAGTTTTCCAACACTAAGTGAACCTGAACATAAAAAGGAAGAATTTCCTTAGTTCAATAGAAATAAGTAAGCCCAATAGGACAAGTAGAAACTAATACCTCTCAGGTAGTTACATAGGAAACTAGTCCGCCACTCCACCCCTTTATCCATTAATAAAGTTAAGTGAGAATCATGTATACGGCAGTCAAAACATGTGAAAATCAATGAAATACATAATCAAAGTATCTAACATACAGAACATTAGATAACCATAGTAATAGCATATTTACCAACATTAAGACATCATAAGTAAACACGGAAATAATCACATCTGAAAGTGAGGAAGCATGACATAAGAACAACTTGTGACAAAACAAGCAGTATAAATAGAGTACGACACATTCCGCAAGTCCAATAATGTCCATCATAGGTAGTTTTGACTAGCCTACTAAAAAGAAAATTCCAATTTTTGGGGGACATTACATTATCTAGTTATCTGAACATAGGTCAGATCTATCTATTAATTTGTTAATGCTGGGTATTTGAGTGTGCAGGATTTTCAGCCATTGGAACAACTTCATCTTGCAGGTATGAGGTTCTTGATTTTTCCCTTGAAATCTACACAGGTTTTCTTATTTAAAAGAGGAGATTAAATTTTGAATGGATATTAAGGATTTGTCTGCTATAAGCTAGGTTATATTTTCTGCAATACGTCTTTCTTCACTTGCATGTTAAATTCATTATTCCCTAACATATGTATTTATTTTAACATAGGTTATGGTATTTTATCTATTCAACCATGATATTATAGTTAGGAAAATATATCTTGTTCATATTTATAATCATGGACTAGCACCTTTAGTTTTATCTGTAGGAGGGTTTGGTTTCTATTTAATTTTAGGTTAATTTCAGGCTCCTCTAATAGAGGTATTTTATTTAAATAGAGAATAAACTATTGGAAAAACTAACTTTATATCTTTACCCTGCTAGCATATTTCATATTTCCAGCAGGTTTGTATTATTTTTAATCAACCAAACTCTTGTTTATAGCCTTCGCATAAATTATATGCATAAGGTTTTAACCTAAATATAATTGCTGAAACTTTAAATAATATCATAGGTTCTTCACTTAGTGAAACCATGGAATAGAACCTTCGTTGATGATATATTAAAGAATACCCCTATTTTGACTAGATATTGATAATTACTTACAAAAATCCCTTTGTTGAACCACCTCCCAATGCATATTTCCAATAAAAAAACCCTTATTTTTACAATATATTCATTATTTTTACTAGAAACCCCTTTTTATACCCCCTAATACCTATAAAATCCCTATAACTATTCCCCAACCCCAATACCTACAATATGTTTGACGTTATTTTTCACAATTAAAACCCCCCTTTATGGATGAACGTGATAAGATATTGGTCAACAAGGTGAATCCCCCGTGAATAATATAAACAAAACACAGGATAAAACAAAAGTTAACCTATCTGTAAAACCTACTAATTACCATAAACAAACTACAAACAAACCATTTCCAAGTTATAAATTTATCGCATCATCTTCCAACCATAGAGACCTATCAAGGTCTATTGGCACGAGTTGTAAACAATAAACCATACTATATACCATCAACATAAGGAATCAAACTTAAAACCAAATACTAAACACATTATCAAAAACATATCCATTTAAAGGTGTCAGGATCGAATCATGTTTGCACTTATGCCAAAACCTAAATCCACACACAGAACTTTAAACCATAAACCCATGCAGCCCAGGATCGAATCATGCGAGCTCTTGTCATTAAAGACAAAGGTTATTTCAAACCACAACAAGCATAAAATCTTGTAGGATTTGATTGGAAAAAAATTACTACGCTGCAAAGCTTTATAAAACTCCACATAAGTCAAAATAAACTAAAATAACGAAACTAAATAATGTACAAGAATAAACATTGAAATTGTACATAGGCTATGCTTTCACAGAAAGGTTGAAATCGTAGCTAGCAAGCTTGAACCCATAGCCCAGTTCAAACCATAAACAAATCATTGCTCTGATAGCATTTCCCATTTCACAACCAAACCAAATAAAATATACATGTTACATCTATGCATCAAGGCTCACAGCCAAGAAGTAACAGATATCCATTAATATAATCCATTTAAAAATAGCCACTTTTTGCACTATCCTAGCCAGGGCTTACCCATTTCGCAATGATAAACGAAAGCTCACGACCATCCCCAAATTAATTCATAGGTAAGCAAAATACATCATAAATTACAATAACATAAACATTTCCATTAAGAAAATACACGGTCATGAATTGGCAAGAGTGCCATTGCCAACAATGGTGCTGTAAGAAAAACTAAATCATCTAAAATCATTACGCGGAACCCCCATTAACACACAACAACAAATGTTTAAGTACAAACAACAAAATAAATATTTTACTTGTGTGTTTGCTTATTTATTCTAACCTTTATACCATGCAACTCATATATT
>LPNX010000465.1:73769-86653 GCA_001517045.1 Pseudotsuga menziesii | reverse complement strand
TACATATATATATACATACATATATACATATATATATATATATATATATATATATATATATATAATGTTGTAATTTTGGTACATGCCTGGAATTTTTATATTAGGTTTGAGGCATGGTACCTTGCCCAAATTACATATGGAATCTTGTTGTTGAATGAAGAGGCCAAGTAGAATGCTTAGGAGGCACTAGTAGAAAATGAGAAATTAATGACTAAAATCAGGCTATAAATGACTATTTTTGAGTTGGTGACTAATAGTAGCAAATTTTCACTATCTTATAGCTAGTCATATTTCACTAGTCATTAATAGCTTGAATTAGTAGTCATTGCTTTAATCATTATAGACAATGATTTAGTTATTGATAGTCAATGATTTAGTCATTGTGTTAGTCATTGATAGTTAATGATTTAGTCATGAATTTAGTCATGGATTTAGTCATTGATTTAGTCACTGAGTTAGTCATTGATTTAATCGTTGATTTAGTCACTGATTATAACCATTAATGACCAAATATATGACTAAATAAACTACTAGATGTTAACATATTAATGACTAATATACAGGAAATTAGCTACTAATAGTCGTATATATGCGAATTTAGTCGTTTTTGTAGTCACAAATTTATGATAGGGCACGAAGGAATCGAACCACCAACCTCCTGCCTATAATTAGGTAGGCGCTCTACCATTGATCTGGAACCATGTAATAAGTTGTTATTGCTTGACAATGATGATATTCAAACAAATTTATGATAAATATCAATCTACAAACTACATAATTATTACTATTACAGCTTACCAGCAACTAGTATTTATGATAAACAAATTCCTGAGAGCTATGTACAATTTTCCCTGTAACTAAAGCTAATAAAAATACTACAAATACTCTTACCAAAGAGATTTAGTGATGAGTACCTCTTCCCATTCTTCATCACTATCATTCTCATAGTCTAAAGAAGAGTCCTTCCTGAAAGGATTTCGAAGCCTAATGCCATCACTGCATCAAAAACAAAGAGTCAGAAACAAAACTTTCCCTCTTGTCTACTGCAATATTAAGAATCCATGAGCTTCAAGGTGTTTCAGATGTTCCTCATCATGGGCTATCAAAATTAAAACACAACCTGTTGCTTTGATAATTAATAAACTTAAAATTATGCAAAGTATATTCACCTTTTCTTTAAGAAGGTTCCATAATAAGGAGGTCTATGGTTGTGATCAAACTGCAAAAGGTTTCTTCTCTTATTGTGAAGCCTATTTTATTGTGATCAAACTGAAAAAGTTTTGGTGTGGGGTTATATTTGCAAGTACAAAGTTCAAGGTTCATGAAGAATTGTTCAAAACCTACCATTAGTACAGCATTATAACATAGGGTATGTTTCTACGGGAGGATAGAGGCAAGACAGAGGAGATGGTAAGAGTAAGAGAGGGTCTGAACTAGCTAATTTAAATAATAAAAAATCTAAATATTGGCTGAATTAGAGATTGAATAGTCTCTTAGTAAGGGGTAATGTGTTGGTGAGTGAGTGTAGCACTAAGGAATTATATTTCTTTTCTCTTAGGCACCGATTTTGGAAAGTGATGCTAAGAAGTCCCCAAGATGCCCAAGGGATATCTAACAATCCTACATGACATTGGTAATGTTCCAGTACAACTTAGGGACATCCCATGTGCAGTGTTAGATCTTAAAAGATAGGATCATCTGAAAATGGTTATCTCTTGTATTTAGATCCATAAAAATAAGTCTATATCCATAGATAACAAACTTGGAAAAATACAAAGGATTAAAATGGCTGGATAAAAGGAAAAAAATGATGTAAATTCCATATTAGCAAGAGGAAAAACACAATTATTAAAAGAAAATTACTAATATCCAACAACAAAAGAAGAAAAAACTCACCCTTGGCCTCTGAAGGAACCAAAAATGTGCTTCCCTCTGAAGTACTCTGAAATCCTTGCACCTTTGGGCCAGAAGCATTATTAGATAGTCCATTAATATTCAATAGTTCATGACCATTTGTCAATTGCCTAGATGATGCCAAATTGGTAGTGGAATAATGGCTTGATCTTTCTATAGAACCTTCTGACCTTGCAAATAAAAATCTTGACTGCTTGCTATTGTGAGACTTCCATGAACTTGATATTTCCTTTGACAGCCCATTGCATTTATCAGTCTCAACAAGGAGAAAATTTGCTAAATTGTGAGGACTATTAATACACTATCATCTGAGTCAAAATTCAAAGACAATATGTTTGAAATTATACTGTTTTCTCCAACATCTGAGCCATTCATATAAACTTTTGGAAGGATATTACACACCAGATTCTCCAAGCATTCTAGCTTTCCAGAACAGGTATTAGAATCTCTAGCAATTTCTACTTTCTCGGGAATTTGAAAACCAGTACTTGTACTTCTATCAGTTACATCTAACATAGACTCATTTTCAAAATTTTGGATAGATCTTGTACTAGTATTTCCAGCTTCTAAAACTGATCTTTCCTCTAACATAGGCTCATTTTCACAATTTTGGATAGAACCTGCACTAGTCTTTTCAGCAGTTGAAACTAATCTTTCCTCTGCTTTATGATCAGTAACTCCAAATATGTCACCATCAGCATTAAGGGTGCAAGTACTTACATTCTTTTGATGAAGAGAACAATATTTAGAACTATAATCATCCACTGAAAATTGGACTTTTTCCATAAAGGGAGGCACCTCTGCTTCTGAAGAAATAAATTTAGAGCAACCTTCACCATATGGTTCTGCAAAGTGTTCTTCATAATTGTTTTGATACCTAACATCAAATGGATACCTTTGTAGACAATTCTCAACATGGTTTCCTGAAAGCATTCTACTTCTTTTATTTAGAGCAACAACATTCACTTCACTATTGCTTTGAACAACAGAGATTGGAAAGCTATTTTTAAAAATTCCAACACAGACAATACCAAATGACACTAAAGTTGCATCTGTTCTTTCACTTCTTGCTATTTCAATGTGCCCACAGCCCAACTTAGATGAACCCTTGTGTGTGTTAGAGGACGAATTATTCAATAGACTTTTAAAACCTGCATGACTCCTACATTTCATAGTAGGATCAACTGAACTGGCATTCTTTCCATGGAAATCTTCCCTAGTGGTATTTACACATGAATTTAATTTTATATATGTTCAACTCATTGCATTAGGTTTGGAATCACTATGTTTTTTAGATATAAGTGTTGATGACTGCCCACCCTTATTGACCAACAGCTTGCCATGATCAGAACTCAACCCTGATGCCGTAGCTTCGACCACCAAGGAAGGGAGATTTAATGTTAGAGACACTGAAAGTGAATGAGATGAACCTGTTTTAGGATTAGAGGAGCCTAGAATAGTTGGGATCCTCATACTAAATTATTTTTCCTGTGCAACATGGGAGCCCCTGCAACAACCATTAATGTCTCAATATTCAGTAAGATATGTAATATTCCACCACAAAATCCTAAATCATATGGAAGCTTATATTCACTAAAATTAATGTGTAATGTTACTCTGCACCAATCTAGGAGGGTGCTGGAAAACTAAACAAATATTCCATGACAAGAAACATATTTCATACCAAGATGCACTAGCTAGAAATACAACTGATCTTCCAACAGCTCCACTGGCAAGGGAAGTCTTAGCATGACCTCCTGTGTTCTAGTTTGACATGGAAATATGAACATGCATATACTATTAGGAAATGAAAATGAATAAATGTATAAAGAATCTAGAAGACAATCACTGAAGTAAAACATAAGCTGTCTAAAGAAAATACACATTAGCTTCTATACTAATGATTATTTAGGACTAAATTAGAAGCTATTAAATATTCTAATATGGAAGCATAGAAAAAGTTGTCTTCAGAGATATCAATAACAAATGCTAAAGATAATTGGACGAAAGTACAATATACTAAAATCCTAAAGTCACTTACAGGAGCCAGTGATTTGCTCAATTTACTTGAAGAAGCTGATCCAAGCAAGGAAACCTCTGCCACTGGTGGAGGTAAACAAAGTCCCCAGTGTTGCTGTGAAGGACTTGTAACATCATAGAACTTCTGAGTTTTGCTACTAGAAAAATAGGACATAGAAAATCAAAAATCATAAAAGCTAAATGTGAAATATTTTTTAAAACAATTTAGCCCAATAAAGAAAACATTCTAAATTAATATAAATATATTAATAAGAATATTATGTCGAATGTTTCAAAATGAACTAAAAGAGATAACTGGGGAAACAATACAGTAAATATTACATCCTAAAACTAGTGTACAGATATACAAAGTAGCCAAGGCTGATGTCTGAAAATTTGTCCATTCCAATTTCCTCGAACAAATTTTACAAAATTTCTCCCCAAATGATCTCTTGAAGGCTTTCTTCACTACAGTAGCCAACCCCATCCATGTGGGTCCTTCCTCTTCCCATTGCTTCAAGCAATGAGGTCATCGTCACATAAATATAGGATTCAAAGCATGGGAAAAAGTGTGCAAGGGGGTGTTGAATTGGTTCAACATGTCAACAATGATTGTCATCACAATGCAAAATCTATATCAATGATTCTCAACAAAACCTCTACAAAATATACATAAAAAAATAAAAGCACAAGAACCCTCCTATCAAATGGTTTCCATAGATTTCTCATCCATGGTATCCCTGCCATCATAAATCTCTCCCCAAAAAGGCTTGTAGTGTCTGCATTTCAAAGAAGCTCAAATGTTGGTGTTGTGAATTTCAGCAGAAGTCAATCTTGATCCACCACTTCCCATCAATCACCAGTCAACACAGCACTCCTCTCTGAATTTGACTGTCTCCAAAAATACTAAATCTCACTCACCATAGACAATAATGCAACTTTGACCTATACAAAGCGATGCAACAGGAGGAAGTTTGAGGCACATATTGTCTCAGCAACTTTCAACGATTCCAGCTTGAAGAATTGTCAAAAAAATGGCTTCAAGCTGATGATGGTTTATGATGGATTCTAGGGTTTTTATTGCATGATGGTTTATCAAAACTTTGGTTTATGAGTTTCCATGCATCAAATCAAAATGTTGTTTGGGTTATAAGGTAGCAAATGTTTTCTTCTGTACCTAACTCAAAACAACCTCTAGATAGCTCCAATCACAAGAGGCATTATAAATAAACTTCACAATTTACAAAATTTGCTCCTTGTTGAGACTAATAAATGCAATGGGATGTCAAAGGAAATATCAAGTTCATGGAAGTCTCAGAATAGCAAGCACTCAAGATTTTTAAATGAATATTAATGGACTATCTAATAATGATTCTGGCCCAAAGGTGCAAGGATTTCAGAGTACTTCAGAGGGAAGCACATTTTTGGTTCCTTAAGAGGCCAAGGGTGATTTTTGTCTTCTTTTGTTGTTGGATATTAGTTCTCTTCATCAAATTTATGTAAATACTTGCACCCTTAATGGTGACGGTGACAACTTTGGAGTTATTGATCATAAAGTAGAGGAAAGATTAGTTTCAGCTGCTGAAAAGACTAGTGCAGGTTCTAGTACAAGCTCTATCCAAAATTTTGAAAATGAGTCTATGTTAGATGCAGGTTCTATCCAAAATTGTGAAAATGAGCCTATGTTAGAGGAAAGATCAGTTTCAGAAGCTGGAAATACTAGTACAGATTAGTTTCAACTGCTGAAAAGACTAGTGTAGGTTCTATCCAAAATTGTGAAAATGAGCCTATGTTAGAGGAAAGATCAGTTTTAGAAGTTGGAAATACTAGACAGTTTAGTTTCAACTGCTATAAAGACTAGTGCAGGTTCTAGTACAAGATTTATCCAAAATTTTGAAAATGAGTCTATGTTAGATGCAGGTTCTATCCTTGTTCAGAGAGTGATGGTTAGTTTCAAAATTGTGAAAATGAGCCCGTGTTAGAGGAACCTAAACTAGAACATTTCATCTTTAGACATCTTGTCTTCTATGAAATCTGTTTTATATATCACTGCTTGTTCAGATACTGAAATAACTCCTTAAATATTTTCATATAGTAGGAGGACAAGAGATGAATCACCTTGCTTCTTCAGGAGATACTTCACTTCTTGTAGAAAACTTTCATAGATAGAACTCCCTGCATTGCTAACTCAAAGCTCATCATTTATTACTTACAACCTCTAGATAGCTCCAATCACAAGAGGCATTATAAACAAGCCTCCAATACTAGTTCTATCATGCAGTGTAGGCTTCGAGTCACACAACCAATGGATAGAAAGAACCTCAAAACACCCTTGAGCATAGCCTTGGATATTAGAATAGTTGACAATAGACCCCATTGTTGGTATTGGGCTTCTTCCTTGAAGTCCCTTGAACCCTCACTCATTTTGATCTTTCGGGCTCTCTAGGATTCAATAGTAAGAGTTTTTGCATTCTCCTTGCATTCTTCTATTTCTTACATGAAGATAAAAAGGATGGTGATGTAAGCATTGGAGAGATGCAAATGAACCTTACTTGAAATGTCTATCCATGTGAATCAATGGAAATAGAAAAGCATATTGGTAATCAAATATTTATCATTTGATGAAACATACCCCAGAAACAAAAATTATATTGCTAGTATGACTCCAGAAAAGATCCAAATATGTCTTTGATAATTTTATACAGAAGTACTTACTTTTTCTTGTCAATGTCTGGTATGTCACTCTTCTCTGTCTTCTCAACAATAGCCAACAAGATTTTAGGGGTAATCCGGTAAGACACTCATTTTCTAGCAAAAAATCTCAAGCAAGGTAGTGAAAAAGACCTATCCGCATTTATATCTACTGTATTATTTGACTGAGAAAATATTCAATATCTTGACAAATAAAAGGATTTATTAATCTGGCATTAGTTCATGAGTTTACATGAATTCTCTCATGGTACTTGTCACGGATTCGTCTAGCCTCTGCTTGCCTCCTCTCTGTCACAAATACCAAAGACATTAGTCATAACTTATATTCTTAAAAGAAATTAAAGCTTTCAGAATATTGAGTACAGAACAAAACAAAAACCTCTATATAGAAAGGAAAAATCCATATCGAATCCAGATGGCATTTATTGAAAGCAATTAATTTTAAAGAGCATACTTTAGTAATGTAGTATTTTATTTGCTTCAAACTTTAGTAAGAAGCTTTGCAAGACCCTGAACATTTTTCACCTAGAATTGAAATAGCAGCATTGACAAATGCAAAAATCAACCCGGAATTGGAATGATACTTGTTTAGTGTATATACAAGATGAATTTACACCATTGTATTTTAATAAAATAAATACCCTAAAAAATAAACTACTAGATTTAGTAGATAGTATTTTGTAATACAATCTACTAAACCAATTGTTTTTTGTGGGTTGCTCCAGTCTATAGACTTTCCTTGCACTCATTTTGCCATTGCAATAAAAGGATACAATATATCATACCTACACTTTTGTATTATGATCAGAATAATTTTATAATAAATGACCAGATATCTATTGGAAGTTGTTGGAAACTGCTCAACAACATTCTCAAAAGAAGTTGAACATAAATGCCTGCCTAATAATCAAGAGAAGAATGCCATAAATGTCCAAGGCTTACTTGAAATCTCTTGTGACCACTAGTCATTATCTGTAATCTGCTAATGTGGCATGAGCTAACAAAATAAAAATAGGTCATCTCTAAATAACCCCCTTTTCTTTTTGGAGAAATGCATTGGCATGTATAAAATGAGGGAAAGATCATAAAAAAAATAGTATCTATTGATGGCTCAGTCATTATTTCCTTATGAAATGTGATGTTAGGATTATACCTTTTAAATATAATAAATAATTCAACCTGGTTACTACCACTTTAGAGGGAGAATCTATAGAAAGAGGCAAATTATTACAACAAAATCAATATTCTATTACTCTTTATAAAATTTCCATGATACTGATGTTGAGCTAGCATTTTCCTCCTATGTTGTACCTAGATCCTATTACTCCCTCGTTTATTGTTAGTTGTACTTATATCCTACATTCCCTTTGAATATAGACAGTTGGTTGCACTCTCAGGACCCATTGACCTTTTTGTTGGTCATTTGTTGTATTAAGAAATATATGACATCTATAACATCCATCCCCATTTAATTCCTAAGGAATCACCCACAGGCCTATTAAAAATAGTGGGGCTGTACAAACAAAATGACATACAGAAATAGAGTGACTACAAAGAGAGGGAGATAAAGCACAATATTTAAATACAAAGTTGTAAACCTTTAAGAGGCATAGGAGGATGCATACCTAGAGGATGTTCCTTCTTGAAGCTATTCTTTGCCATTTCTAAATTTCCTTGTTTATAGATTGACTTCCTCTGTCCAAAGAAACCAATTTCACCTTCCTGCAAAACAAGCATAGGAATGAAAATAAGTAAAATGCACAAAACATGCAAAATTGCAAATCATTAAATAGTTTCCTTAGCTTGTGAGCATGACAAATACATCTGGTGATTGAGACTTCCAGCTGATTGTGAAATATATCATCCATGGGTACATAGGTAAGAAGGTATCAGTAGACCTAAGGACCTATATTACAATCGAAGGCACTCAAAGCATGACCCTTTGAATAAGATACAGTGACAGGGATATAGTGAATGGAATTTAGCTCAAGTGGTTGGGAGAAAGAATGTTATCCTCTCCACCTCGGTTCAAATCCCACTTGTGGCATGTTCACTCTTTGTGAATTGATTTTTTACTAGGACTATTCATGATTCAATTGTTGATGGGGCTTGCAAATTACCAATGCAATCTCGTTCTCACTACAAGCTCAAGGGTGTGACAAATTGTATTCAAAGGAAAAGAGAGTGACATGACTACGCAATTTATACCATCAAAGCCCAAATAAATACCCAATCATCAGGCTTGAACAAATTTCATACAAATAGTTGACCATTCAAACACCATTTTTTCATAAATGTTTATGAAATTGAAACACAATTCCAAAATTAAAATAATTAAAAAAAGAACATTTTACAGTACTTGAAAACATGATTCACATGATTCACAAAGTGAGAAAGGGGCCCACCTATAAATCTAGACTAAAAGATTATCTTGTACAATCTCAGGAACTAAATTATACAGAGCTTTCATTGATTTCTTAAAACAGAAATGCATTACATAGTTTTCCTAGAGACAAGAAATGAAGTTTGAGCATCTTGAAGACCTTTTGCAAATATCATTTGCATATTAGGCCTATCAATTTTAACATATTGGAACAACCTTAACCAAAATTTGAAGCCACAATAAAGTTTATATACATTAACATTAGATATAGTACATGTTTATGTTGGGTCCCATGACCACACTGCAAGGACTTTTGGAAAGCAAGACATCGATCCTCAGGAAACTCATTAACCACGTTCATGAGATATGATCACACCACCTCAAACAATGATCCTTCACAATACAGAGATATGAGGTTGGATCATGGGTTTAGATTATCCCTTCAGCAATTCGCAGAAGAAATCATGGCCACAATTTGTAGCATTAAGGTAGTTTGCAAAAGAAACCATTGTGCCAATAGGCACATCACCTCACAGCAAGGGCTTCTAGAAAGTTCGGGAAAGTGATTCAACTCAAAGCTAGTTGATTAATTCAAGCTATAAATAGGTTGGTTTTGAATCCCTAGTCTTTGGTTCTTCTTTTGTTCTGGTTCCAATGGCTTCAATTCATGCTTTTTAGCATTATGGTTTTGCGGTTTTCTTGGTTTTTAGTTTAGACTCCTCTCTCTCTCTCTCTCTCTCTCTCTCTCTCTCTCTCTCTCTCTCTGTGTTCCTTTAGCTATCCGACATCGACCTTGGTTCTACTATGGGGGTTCATTTTTTTTTCATATAGTCCTCCACTTGTTACCAATCTCAATGCTCAACCTTCATCACTCTCAACCAACCTCCCCTTCATCTCATTCAACTCCCCAATCCTCAACATGGCTAGAGCAGCCCAAAGTAGAGACCCTCACAAGGGAAAGAGCCCTATTTTTGAACCAAGGGTTCAAACCTCGAGACTTATATTTTAAATCTACCCCAGACTGCATTCAACGTGAGATCACTAGCATGTTAGAGAAAATGTGATAGGATAGAATGAGTCCGAACTCATTTATGTGGAGCCAATTCAGGAGGAAAACTGTACCACCACGCTGGAAGACAATACACATGGTACATGCAGAATCCTGGGAGCTATCCTAGAAGAAAAATGGCTTGTTTCCATGGTCAAGAGATGAGTTTTACTATTTAATTATAGCCGTGAGGGTAGTGAGCAGCTCTGTAGCTCTCTGCCTGCACTGTTACAATGCCGAAAATTAGCATTTCATGAAAAAGAGAGATGAGGAACCAAACTCTGGTAGGGGACCCCAAAGAATTGTTCGTTCAACAACTACATGGATGGATTATGCTACAAATCTGCTCATTACTGAGGGAAATGGCCTCAAACAAGAACATTAGGATGCAGGGGCAAACCCCAAAGCCAAAAGAAAAAGGGGTTTCCCAATCTCGCTCTCGTAGGCATATGTTAAGGATTTCGTTGCCAAACACAAGGCCTCCAACATCCAGAAGAAGATAAACTTCCTCAAAAGAGAAGGGGCAGCTGCAACCAAACAATTGATAAGGAGCTAGAGAAGATCATGTCAAATAAGGGAATCTCTCAAAGTAGGGTCACCATTATTCATTCACAATTGCCCTCTATCCAAGAGATGACCACATGTCTCATGGATAGCTACCCAGAACAATATAATCCTATCCTCGACCACATCTTGGACACTCTTCAACTATCAGATGGAAAATACAACTCCCTTCTAGGTGCAATTTTGGCCTCAACAATGGGAAAAGGGAGTTCAGAACAAAGACATGCTCATCAGGACTCAACCAGCTGCGGAGGACACCAAGATCCATGCTGGAAGCAATCTAAAGCACCCCATTTCTCTTAAGTAGGAGGAAGCTTAATCTTAGGTTTTCCTGGTCCCTATCTCAAGCTTTATGTTTATATTTTCTGGTGCTTGTCATAGTAGCTTTCTGCTTAGTTTGATGGGGACATTGGCCAGACCATGCCACCTCTTGGAAGACTGTTTATGCTTTTCAATTTCAGACATACCCAAACTGGCTACTATTCTAATCCTTTTTAGTTTAAATCTAGCAAGTATTTGGGAGTTTGACTAAGTTCCACTTGGCTTAACCTCTCACCCTCAATGTGATTTCCACTGCATATATGAATAGACAGAAACAATATTACTAAAAATACATAGGTAAAATAAATATGTAAAATAAGTAGATTTAGTAATGAGGGAAATAAAAATGGTAAAGAAAACAAAATTATATTAAAAAAACAAGGACACCCTTAACAGTGTCAGGGCATGAATTAGTAACATTTACAATGAAATGAAAATCATAATGATTTGGCACACAGACAATGGAATTGATTGGTTTAATGTTGTATGTGAAACCCGAGAATAATCATTATTTAAAAACTTGGGCTCACCATAAGGACTAATTAATTTTGTATCTTAATCAGCACTAATAAGCAAGTGGAAACTTCAAAAGTCAATAATATGTAAACAGTAGCAACACCTGAATTGATGAACACATTCAAAATAAAGAGGATAATTGAAATTTGTGTATAGAGTGCACCTAGAAAACTCATCCATAAACAACCAATCATATGCAGTCAACATAAGGGCTGAAGCATATAACATACTCAGGAAGGAAACAATATACCTCCACAGTTAAATTGATTTCCACTTCGATATCGATACTTTGCAGCTTCATTCACAATCTACAGAAAGCAAGGGCAAGTGTTCAGAAACTATGCCAATATTCCCTTACAACAAATAGCATTAAAAAATTAGATAAATAGTACACTGTGCCTATAGCTGTTATTTGTTTTCCATTTCCTTTCCACAATAGTTTGTGAATGAAGTTGTATGCTATTAGTCACGGTACATAAATTTATAGTCAAGTTGATGCACAGGACATAGGAGGTGAATGTAAATGTTGAAAGGGAAACTAAACCTCTATAATGAAAGAAAATTGGGATTCATCACATGTCAATGGTCATACAACCCAATTTTGGAGATCGCCTATGACCCAATTCTGGAGATTGCCATTGCCAATTTAGATATAACAATGATTGGCAATAGTTTCAAACATAAGAAATCAAAATAAACATCACTTCAGTAGCAAGCAAATGCTCAACCTCACTGTTTCTGGAATAGGAGGTTGTGCCCCATTATATGGTAAGCCCAAAGGCTATGAAGAGTGGCTGAAGAAAAACACTTATTAGATTAAAACATAATCTTAGATTCTTAACATCATTAGCTCAATTCACATAAATAACTAGACAATAAATGCATCTATAATGGTATTTACTCTATCATGAAAGGGAATGAGATAACCTATAGTGGATGTCTTGATCTCATATTTTGGATAGAACTACATATTTTCTGAACCATTCAGCTCTCGGGGGGGTTACTAGAAGAAATAAGGGGTAAAAGGGGATTTAAAGATAAAATTTCTACAAAAATGGGGTTCAAAGGGGTTTTACATTGATTCCTAATGTAGACGGAAGGACTTTAATAATTTTCTTTGCAAGCACATGTTTTGAGTGAATACATTTAGTAGTCGCCCTATGTTCGGCTCCAGTATGGTAACATACTTGTCAATAGATTATCTTTTTCACATCCAATGAAGACAACTTGTGACATGACAATCTTCTCACATACTAACATCCTTCCGTTTTGCACCATAATTCGGCTCATTTGTTATTTTGATATTTGAACAAGCAGAATATGAGGTTGTTTTCTCAGAAATGCAACATGATTGTTGGTACATATAAAAATCAGTGTTTAAAACTCGATCCTTGGATTAGAGAATCT
>LPNX010000465.1:50387-73282 GCA_001517045.1 Pseudotsuga menziesii | reverse complement strand
AAATTTAGTAATCCAAATGTACATACACAAATGAATAATTTACCTGGTCAAATGCAGGGTATATGTAATCTACAAGTTGAATTTCCACTATTGCCCGATTTGCCTACACCAAAACACAAAAAGGTCAAAATCAGAAATCGACATTTGCATAGCATATAGTTTAAAACATTGACAGTAATCAAAATCAGTATAGAAATTGTTGACTAATCATCTATGTTCATGCCTACATGTGACATATATCATGAATCATGGTGACACCTGAGGAAATTAATTAGTTTAATGAAGTAATCAAACTAGAGCATTTACATTGACATCATGAATCACTGAAAGAAGAATATAGAGAAACATTAGAGCATATACATTGAAAACATAGGTATGTTGTTATCCAGGAAGATTGTATGTCTTGACCTTGGTGCTTAAAAGAGAAGTTTGGGTTTCCTTTGAAGGCCTAGGTATCCACTTGTTGGCATTCAAATGGATATATGAATATGCACCATAAATTGCAGGCTTTAATCCAAGGTAGTGTCCTAGCAAGTTCCAAACCTGTGAAGAGGAGAAGAAAAATATGAGGAAATGGCTGATAGGCTCAAAGAAGCTAAAGCAAAATGGCTACAAAATGAGAACTAGGTACTTTGGGACTTCTATATGTTAGACTTCCAGCATATAGATGTTAATATTATCACAATGAAGTCTAGCCTAGAAAATCAAATTGTAGTACTACTTCCAAGTAGGTAAGGGGTGTGTCATGGAAAGCACCCTACCTCCACAAGGAGCTTTGAAGCCCTTTCATCTTGTTCAAGGAAGGTTAGATACTCGGCATAACTATTAGCCTGCTCTTTGTTTTGATTGTAAAAGGTAATGTAGTTTTCTACAGCCTATGCTCTTGGTGTTTGTTACTAAAATAAGTTGTTTTTCAAGGGTTATTCCCATGTATTGTTTCTACTTCTCCATGTACATATCAAAATCAACAATGCCAAGAAACAATGCACATATCATACTTTGTGTGTGTACACCCATGCATATGATTTTCTTCCAGAACAGTGATGGCTATCAAATCAAAAGCAAGGTGGTGATTTGGAAAAGCATCAAGTTGTAGCTATGTCACCTGTACTGAGGGTGATCAACCTTATTTCTTATGAAAATATTAATTGTGCCATACATCAACAACAATACTTCATGTGGAATAAATCTCCATCTTTCACTGCGATATCCATTCCATCAACGTCCAAATAAACAGGGAAAACTTAAAATATAGGTATTTTCCAACAAGGCGCGTTGGTTCATTGGTGTGGATGATAGAGTGTCAAGTGTCCACCAGGTCTCCATTCTCATAGTGGTACACCCCACCCTTAGAGAGGAGTATTGAAGGGATGAAGCCAGCTATATGTCTCAAGCATTTTTTGTTGAATAGCTACCTCTCAACCCTGGCACCCACTCTATGTGGTGTAGCCGTTTAGGGTGTGCTTCTGGAAGTGCTTTAAAGTTTATGTTTTCATTTAGTTTAGGCCTTTGCGTTGTGCATTGGGGTCCAAACAGTTTGACCAATTGGCCCATGGGACCTTGGTTCATAGATGAGGTTGGTAAAATATTAAGCAATCCAGTAGGGTTTCATTCTTATTGTGAAATGTTCAACCCAAATAGTATTAATTTCAAAGGAATAAGTATTAGGGCTGAGAGCAAGTTCTGTATAATTTCACCAAAATAGTTACTTGTCTGACTTGGCACAAATTCAGTCTCGTTCAGTGCAAATCCTTGAAACGTTTCCAATCAAGACAATAATAAAAGTAAACTGGACATTCCAAATTTGATGTTAATCATGAGAATCATTGCTAAATGCTAAACTAAATGATGGCAAAATTGGATCCCTAGGACGTTGGATACCCAATTCATCCAAAAACAGTTACGGTCCACCAATAGCATTGGATTTGATAATATCCAGTCGCAAGTGAAAAAAACAAATGCTTTTCGATTCGGGGATCTCTGTGTGACAAATTGGAGAATGTAATTGAGTAATTGAGTAAATTATTGTGATATACATTTAATAAATCCACACCTAGCCAGAGTTCTTGGGATTAACTACGGATGCTTTCCCTCCATAGCCTACAGCTCCATATTTGTAAACATGTGGTGATGAATCCTGCTACTTTGACTTGACCTTTGAATTCATTGTCGCTCGCCACCAATGATCAAATTTGAAGGGAGCATCTTAATTTCAATTAGAAGGTTATTTATTCTAGGATCACATGAAAAAATGATATATTTTCAGTCAAACGTATTTTGAACAGATTAATTTGTCATATATATCATTAATTTTATAGTCCACTAACATCACAACTATTTTATTGCATTTTCTCGAGTTGGAGCAC
Source organism: Pseudotsuga menziesii (assembly GCA_001517045.1). Taxonomy (NCBI): domain Eukaryota; kingdom Viridiplantae; phylum Streptophyta; class Pinopsida; order Pinales; family Pinaceae; genus Pseudotsuga; species Pseudotsuga menziesii. The sequence continues at coordinate 70,916 of LPNX010000465.1, read as the reverse complement.
ACTTCATTATAAAAAAAACTACTTAGACTATGTTATAACCATATTGGGGAATCCGCTCGACCTTATGCATATTGCAAGATGTCGTAACTAAATATAGTCTTAAAGAATAACTAGAACCATGAGAGAATTACTTACTATTAACTATATACAAAATGAAGTCACTAAGCAAAACGAGGCTATAATATATATATATATATATATATATATATATATGTATATAACCAAAAACTTAACTTAAGCCAGAGAGAGGGAAACAATCCAAACTTGAGAGATGTAAGAATCATGGGGATTGGGCACCTAAGAAAAAATAATACACAACTCATAAAACATTAAAAAAACAAATCCTAGATACCAAGCAAGTTAGCAACGCTAGCATAACCGGGGTTGGGGCATCAAATTATGTCGTTCAACACTTGTCGTGAAAGTATACATATATAGGATGGAGGGGCAATAGAATCAATCCTATGTCAACTAAAGCCTTGCAACACATTACATGTCTGAGCCTCAACAATCTACCTTTTAAATTGAACCAAAATACCAAAAGAAGTTTACTAATGGCTAGATTTGAGAAAGTTCTAGGTGTGAGTATTTAAGGGCTCATGGCTCTCAAACTTGCTATGTTTTGTACCAGTCCACGATTCAGTGAATCGATAGTCACAGGTAGGAAATTAAGTTATTTAATGAAAACAATTAATGTGTATACCTCTATGTCAAAACTGTTTTCCATGATGTTGCAGGACTCTTCCCTCCTTTTTGTCTTATCAAAAGGCATGATAATTAGGAAGAAGACCTAAAATTATAGGCTTCACCTTCAAAGAATTCATTGCAATCACATTTGTAAGGAGTGGTAAGAATATCACAACAATCCAATGTGTCAAATCTCAGTTGATAGTGTCAATTAAATTCTTATATGGTAATTTAATATAATACTTACTTATAGTTGTCTCTTACTCTTTGCATCTTGACACATTTGATGTTTTATGGTTGTCTTTGCGCCTTGACCTAATTGATATTATAATGAGAGGATGTGCATGCATAATAATCCTTAGTTATGACTATGAGATGAGGATTATAGAGAAGAGGATGTAAACATAGGTAATTTTAATATGTATTTTGGTGGTGACCATTGAGGACAATTGTTGTGAGAAACCATAAATGTATAAAAGGACGGAGGGAGATTACATCATGATCATGCCACCATCAAATTGAAAGACTATTCTTGAGTCAACAATTGTTTTTTTAATTTTATTAATAACCATTGTGCAGGTGCTTTGGTCCAAATGTTTTTCTAACTCATTGTTTCTTCATATCATGTGCCCAATGACACCTCTCTATAGCATTGCATAAATTGACCTATGTACAGTTTTTGATCTTAGCGACATGCCATTATTTTTATTTGCATGACATCGAGTGTTGTTTATAGTTGTCATGATTCCATGATATTCATGCAAGAAATGAAGTCTTGTAGAGGAGGACTCATCAAATTGGCCTTTTGAATTTCATTTTGATTAAAAAAGAGTGGACATTGGTAGCAAGGTTCACATCGGTAGTAGGAACAAAGTTTTGAGCTTGTTTTGGGCCTAGTAGTAGACTAGTAGTTGCTATCTATTTTTATAGTCGTAGTCGTTGACACATTTCCACACTTCAGATTGCAGCCCCATTGGGAGTCAGAGTCACACCTTGATGGCTAGTGTCTCATAGTAATCAATCATTACTGGTCATCTTGCACAGCTAAGTAGTGAGTGTATGACATGAGTGAGTGAGTTATTATAATTTATCAAATTTCCAATATTTTGAATGATGATTTGAAATTTATAGCATAGGAAATTCAATATCTTGAGAAATTTATATGGATGGGTAATTTCAAATGTTTCCCTTCTTTTGAAATGTTGACATAAATTACGCCCTTCTTAATTAGAAGGGTAAAATTTAGATTTTTTTTGTTTTGAAGGGAAATTTTAACTTTACACTTCTAGGAAGGGCTAGAACCCTTTGGAAGGGCTCGAAAGGGTTCAATTTTGAATGCTGCTCGCCACTCCTTCACGCGTGCTTAATTCCAAAGAGGAACTTTCACATACCAAGCGAGTGTTTTCTCTGAATTTAAGTGGCCTATATAATCTTATTTTCAATGAATTTCAAGGTAGATATCAAGAACTCAAGTCCTTTCCATGGATTTGTAAACTAAAACATTAATTTTTTGGGGGTGTAAATATAATTATTGTTGTTCTATGATAATAAAAATAATAATATTCATGGATTTGTAAACGAAAACATTAATTTTTTTGGGTGGTGTAAATATAATTATTGTTGTTCTATGATAATAAAAAGAAGAATAATGAATTTAAAGTTCCTAGTAATTAATTAGGTTTAAATTTATGTTAATCATTCTAGTAGCTTATGATTTAGAGTCTGAAACTTATCTCCCAATCACTTGAGGTGTTGATCTTTTGAGAGTAATCTATGGTTTTGATTAGGGAGACCTATTTTGCTAAAGGGATTTTTTGTGTACTTCCATTCCATTTGTGTTGAATTTATTTCCTCATTTTCAAGAGATAATAATAATCTATTTTTAAGATCACAATCAAGCGAGCTAGACACCAATTTTGTTGTATGAGACCCCCTTATTTGTGGGACAAGGAACCTCCTCTATGCAACTATTTAACTACTGAAGTCTACATAGGTGTACATACCCTACCCCCCTCCAGATTTGAACATGTGACCTCCTCGGAGGAAACACATGTTCTTAACCATTAGACCCACTCAAGCTATTACTCTAACAACTAAAGTTGGGGCTTAAAGATTGATATATTCATTCATGATATTTAACTTTTCTATTTTTTTCAAATAAATATTGTGGGGAAATCCACTTGATATGTCCCCACATTCATGAATGGCATCCCTAATAAACTTATCGACATAGATTAGTGTGACTATTAACCCAAAAGGATTCAACTTACCATCACATAACTAGACAAATGCCCAACAACATTGACGACAATCAGTTGAACTAATTTTGAGTGTACATGTTGACAACAATATTGCACTTAGAGAAGAGGCTTGGTGCCAGCAAACACATCCACTAATATATGGAGTTGTAGAGACCTCACTGGATTTCTCTAGTTGTGCACATTGTGAATCAGGAGAGTGGTGACATCAGATGCAAAATTTACCTCGCCAATAATGCATAAAGGAGGTTTAACTTGATAGTGATAAGGAGAGGTCATGACTGCATTATACAAATCATATTTTGTGAGGTGATTAGGACTGTTAGAGATTGAGGAATCGAAATGTTTACCTGAAACTTCGAGATGGGGTCGGGCTTCTACCTTTACTGCATATGGATCTGAGACTAGTTCTGGGTCAGAACCTTAGTTTAATTATAATTGAGTCTTTGATTGGTTAAAATATTGTTCTTGGTGTTTCCATCGGTTCAATTATTATTGGATCAACTGCTATGACGTTTAAAGGAATTGATCCCGGTGAAGCTACGTCAATTGGTGCATCTAGTTCGATGGTCACAACTCATGATAGTTATATTGAAGTTAGAAAAACACCTCAGTATGGGACTTGGGACTCTTACATTGAAGGATCAACAACTAGCTATGATGCTTCTAGGTATCGATATGGTACTAGTTCTAGTACCTAATTCGTAACTGTAGGAACCTAATTTTCTTTGGCACACACTTAACGGTTTGCTTCAATGGTGCAGCAGGAATAAATATGTTCAAGAGAAAATTCGTTCAATTGCTTTGTTGGATCTCCGAAGATCGAGGTGCATGGCACCAATATTACTAGTAGAAGGTAGACAATTTACAAAATTTACTAAATTGTAACACTTCATTGTCACAATTGCAATTTTCCATGACACAATTAAAAATGACTAATTCATATTCTTCTAGTTAGTCATTTTTTATGTCGTGACTAAATTAATCATTTATGTTAGTCGTTTTTATCTCTGTCACTTATTGTCTAGTCATATTTGTTAATTGGTGACTAACTTAGTCTTTAATTTTAGTCTTTTATAGTTGGGTCAATCAAAATTGCTCATATTTAGTACTAAATCACTTGAAAAACCTATGGTGACTAGGATTTTTAGTCACATAGTAGCTAATTCCTCATTTTGTACTAGTGAGGTATGCTAGTGGATATGCTTTCCTAGAAATGTTGGTACTATCCTCAAATTGTGATCAATAGTACAAATAAGAATTTAATGGCTAAATACACCCTTTTCTTAAGCTTGGAAGTAATGTGATTGCTAGCTCTGAGGTTGCATGCAAGAAGTAGTAGTGTATTGGACTGATAGATCCACCATAAAACTCCACTATGAAATAGATTTAGGGCCAAAATCCAGTGTGTATCATAAGTTTCAGCTCACTGTAGGTGACAGCAGTGAATTCTAAGATTTATATGTCTGTAACAGCTCTTCCTAGCGCCCAGATTTGATGGTGTTAAGTGTATATCAATGGAAGCTAGTGGGATTGACATCCTCCCTTTATATCTCTTCTACAAGATGTGGTGGTTGTATATGTCTTCATGTTGTGGAGAATGAAAACTCATAATTCTATGCTAAACTCAACAGCCTTTGGTCAAGTTAAGATTTAGGAAATGAGAGTGAATGTTCAGAAATGAATGGACCAACAAATAAGAATTCCCTCTTATAGCTGATGATTGCCAACTGGAATGTTTGGATTCAACAGAGAATTCCCTTCCAATGCAAATCGCAGTAGTAGATATAACCTTGAATTCACAAGATTAACTGTGACGAAATCCCTTCCTTCATCAATGATTGTGATCACCACTTTAATTTTTGAACATGCCATTTTTATGTTTTACACACAAACTTCCTTCCCATTGGTATTATTCTTCTACTTGGTGTGTCCTCACCTTCATGTGATTATAAAAGAAATGCGTCCTTGACAAGATAATAGTGAAGAGAAGAATGTATAGCCTCAACCAACTGCTCCCTCCTCCACTAAGCACTGTAATCCCATCCTCAGCCCTAGATTTGATATGTGAATGAAGATGGATTACCACAACATGTGTGCCCTCCTCTAGATGGTAAAGCCCACATATCTGTCCATCCTCATGCCATAGTGGACTATGTTTGGGTTGCCTTATTCCTATCATGTGACCTATTATTTCAACATAAAATCGAAACTTCATCAAATAATGTTAAGATTTATGCTCCAATTTCCTCATGTTCTGCTACTTAGAAACATTCTTATGAGGTTATAAAAAATAATCACACAAAACCAAAGTCATAGAGATGCTACAAGACTATCATAAATATTCTTCAATTGATTTCTCCTATCCAACTCAATGGTGTGAATCTTAGCTAGCTCATACAAAGGTCTTACACATGTATGGAAGTGCATTGTTGCCCTACCTATTGTCCTCCAGTCTTTGAAAACTGCCATATCAAATTTAAAAATTCGCTAACCTTTTAATCATCTCTTCCTACAAAAAGGAAAGTTGATGTAGTATACAAAATGGAAAATCCTCAAGCTACAATCAAAAGCACTAGATAAATTCTTGATAAGTTAAACCAATGTCACTACTAATGATGTTTAAATGAAAATGTATTGTAACATTTGATTACTGGAAATCATATTCAAGGATCAACAAATCTCAATTCATGGAATCATTTCACACTTTTATCATCCTCAATACATTCTTCATCCTTCCAATTTGTTTTACAAAACTATATTCAACTCATCAAATACTTTTATTTTATAGCCCAACATCTCCATTACACATAGGTACCATACTACATAAGGTTCACCTCAAAAGTGTGTCACTGCATGTTGTTCTCACATGTTGCTGCTCATCAAACTCCATCCTAGGCTATGTTTTGAATTTGCAGTAGTAGGAATTAGAGTAGAAAAATTGGAGAGTTATCTCTAACATATTCAGCATGTAAAGTCATCTTTGTTTTGTATTCAATACTAAGACTTCCTTTGCTTTTAGACATCACAATACCCAACTTCAAGATAAGTGGCTTTCTCTAGTTCCTTGTTATGAGCCTTGAACCTCCATATCAGCATAGAGGACTAATCCACTAACTTTTTTCTTTTGTTCTTCTGACTTCTTCTTCAGAAATTTTGAGCACTTTTCATTCTCTTGCTTATAAATAGCATTCTCTTCTTTACTTTGAGCAATTAGAGCTATCTGAATTATTTCACTCATTTATGTGGGAGTGCTGGAATTATTAACCCCTACTTGTCTTCATTGTGTGATACTTACAATCATACTAGTGGACCATGGTTTGTGATTGTAATGGTCATTATGGTGTAGATTTTATCTATACCTGAGTAGCTTTATTATGTGCTTTTAGGAGGATGTTCAATCTTAGTTGGATGACATATTGTCTCCAACAAGATTGTTCTAAACTTAGGATGACCGGTTAGAGGGTTAAGAGAAATTTTCATCCTCTCTCTCTCATCTAATGAAATTTTACTGTTGATTTAATGACTAAAAGATCATTACATGTAGCCTCTAGGATTCTATCCATATTTATAAATAAATATTGAAAGAATATGTTGACGTATGTGTTTCTAAAATTTTCCCTATTGTGAATCATACATAAAGATGAGCATTTGTATTTTATGGAAATTTTGTAAACTCCATTTTTTATTTTATTTTTTAGTTTAATGTTTTGTGAGAGGTATCTTATTATCTTTCTCTTATACAACTTAATCACCTTGATTGTAGGTCATTCTAGAAAATGGGGACATCCTTGCTAGAAAGACGCTAATGTCAATGTGCAGGCTATGCAACCATCCATTTAAGTTTTTTGAGAGAATTGATCAAGCCTTGTATTTTGAGTAGTGCTTCAAACAACTATTTTTATTCTAGATATATGTTTATATTGAGGGGGATGATTGGGCCCAACATATTTTGTGAAAATTGACTATACATTGAGTGTAGTATGATAAATGAGCTTCACACTTTGGTAAAATGTTCTACTGTAAATTGCAAATATTTATGAAATCATCTCTCCGTTTTACCTCTAAGCAGGTTTGAACTTAGTAGTATACAAGTAGTTGTGATGAATAAAGTTGACAATTTAGCTTGGAAATTGGATTTTCTTTACAAGTTGTTCTAGTGGAAGAGTACATGAAAAATCTAAAGGAAATACAATAGCATCTAGGTTTTATTAAGTCAAATTTTGTTAAGACTTAAGTTTTTGTCTTTCAATGAAAAATTCTCCAAAATTTACAAGATTTTTAATTTTGTGAAAGATTTGCTTAATATTATACAAGGTTTTATAATTTTGTGAAAGATTCATCATTATTTCACAAGATTTTATAATTTTGTAAAAGATTCTCCAATATTTTACAAGATTTCATAATTCCATAAAATATTCTCCTATATTTTACAAGGTTTTATAACTCCATGAAAGATTTGCCAAAAAAATTATATATACATATTATATTATTGATAAAATAGCCTTCACNNNNGGGGGTGCGGGGGAGGGGTGAGTGGCGTTCTTTAAATTTTCTCTCGTCTTCTTTGTAGAGCTAGTAAGTAAAGTTTAGAGACGTTAAGCATGGCGGCAATATTTTCTTATGCAACACAAATAGTTATATGAAAACTGATAAGAAAGTAAGCTAAACAGAGTACTTGTAAACTGTAATTCTAGATCAAAGCAGTATAAATATTTATTGTAGCAATATTAATCGAAATGCTGATATGTTAAGTTTGTAAGATGTAAAAATTAGTTTGGTCTCCTGATTTTTTATACATATTAATTTATTATTATTATGAGATTTAGGTGTTGTTACATGTGGTATCAGAGCGAGTTTGCAAATAGTAGGCCTGAAGATTGGCTCAACTCGCATACAAAAGAAGAAAACGAAAATACTGATTATGTTTAAAATTATTTATGTACAAAAATATAAACTTTTATTTTGCAAGAAACAAAATGAGTAGAAGCATCTGTTGAAGATGGATCCCATCATAATACTACAGATAATATTTATATGGAATTAAATAATCAACCACCTGAATTGCTTCAAACTGTAAAATATTTAAGAGTTGAACTACAGACTGTAAAGGAAGATAACGAAAGAATTTTAAGAGCAAAATAAGAACTAAATTAGATATTACTTGATAAAATACAAAACAGAGGCGAGGATAAAATAATAGAACCCGAAATAGAGTCTGGAACACCATCATATAAACATAAAGGTAAGAAGTTGAAATTTTATGATAATGAAAGTAAATCTTCTTTAGGAATTAAAGTAACGTCGTACAAAGAAAAGTATAAATATTCTAGTGAAAGTAGTGATAGCGATAATACTCATAGAAAGTGGAAATATAAGCCCTATTATGAGATATGAGGAAAATTTAAAAAGATAAAACCCCCTATGTTTAACGAAGAGGTGGAAAAGGGTGAAGAAGTCAAGGCATGGTTTCCAGGTATGAAAAAAATACTTTCATATTTATAACTACTCAAATACGTTGAAAGCTCGTATGTCTATCTATAACTTAAGCGGAAAGGTTGACATATGGTGGCAGGATATAAAGAGAGTTAAAAACATAAAAAAAAAATGTAACCTGGATAAATTTCAAGATATACTTCAAAAGAAAATTCTTATCTAAACAGTATTATGAAGAAAAAGCGAAAGCGTTTTATGATCTTAGACTAGGTTCAATGTCTATGAAGGAACTAAGTAGTAAATTTTTAAGTTTATTACGATATGTACTTTATACAATCAACGAAAAGACTAAGATACAAAGGTTTTTGAGTTGTTTACCTCTTAGTTTCAAGGACGAAATTGAATTTGCTAATCGAAAAACCCTTGACGAGGCAATGAGGAAGGATAACTTCTATTATGAATAAAGAAAAAAATAAGAAAGAAGGCATACCTAACTGGAAAAATAAAAGAACGAGTACTTTTGAGGAGATAAGGAAAGGTTTTAAGCCCAACAAAAGTTTCAAAAATAATTCCTGAAATTTTTCTAAGAATAATTATCAAGGAACATATTTTAAAGGTAAAATAGAGAAAAAATTTAGAGCACCAAAAAGTAGAGACATGCCTAAAAATTATGTTAAACACAATGAACAAAGAGAACCTGTGAAATGATAGGAATGTCAGGGAGCTCATTATGCAAAGGATTGTCTGAACAGAAAGAGGAATTTCAGCAATGTGCATAGAATTCACGAGGAAGAAATTGTTGGTGACGTAGTAAATGAAATGCCTAGAATTAATGCAGCCATGGAGAATCAACACTTTGATCACCAAACAACCATGCTGGAAATATAATGTATGATATAGAGCAAGACTATTTCTATTTTGATAGACCTAGGTGCTAGTTTATGCTATGTGTCACCTACTATAACAAAAGATGCAATTTACATTTGAAAAAGTTTGAAAATTCTTGGTTGGTTTAGTTAGCTACAAGAACCAAAAGAAAAGTAGTTAGTTGTGTTGAAAACAATGAAATGTTTATGAGTCAATTCAAAACTCAAGTGAAATTAAATGTATTACCGTTAGGGTCATATGATGTTCTAATAGGTATGGACTAGCTGGAAAAAACACAAAGTAGTCTTAAATTATTTTGAGAAAACATTTACATGCTTAGATGATAAAGGAGAAATAATCACAATCAAAGGGATACCTAGAAAATTTTATGTTAGACAAATCTCAGCATTACAAATGAAAAAGTCTATACGGAAATGTTGTAAAGTTTTTGTTGTACATGTAATGAATAATGAACACATGAATACAGAAGACAAATTAAAATTCGATGATATTCCAATCTTAAAAGAATTTTCAGATGTTTTCTCGGAAGAGATTCCAGGGTTATCTCCAAAAAGAGAATATGGTTTTACTATTGAATTAGTACCACGAGTTGTACCCAATTCAAAGGCTCCTTATTGGATGAACATATTAGAACTTAATGACTTAAAACTACAACTACAAGAAACGATAGATAAGACTCTTACATAAGACCAAGTGTATTCCCTTGGGGAGCACCTCTCTTATTTGTTAAAAAAAAAGACCGTAAATTACATTTATGTATAGATTATCGTCAGTTAAACAAGATGAAAATTAAAACAGATATCCATTGCCCCACATAGGTGGTCTATTCGATCATCTACACAGAGGAACGGTATTCTCAAAAATAGACTTGAGATATAGATATCATCAAGTCAGAATTAAAAATGAAGATATTTTAAAATTGTATTCAGAACCCGATACGTAGTATTATGAGTTGGTAATTATTCCATTTGAGCTAACAAATTCTCCAACAACTTTTATGTTCTTAATGAACAGTGTTTTAAGTAAGTACTTCGATAAATTCTTAGATGACATATTAATTTATTCAATTAAAAAGAAGAACATAATGAACATTTGTATATAATATTACAAGTTCTAAGAGAACATAAACTCTATGCTAAATTAAGTAAATGTGAATTATTTAAAGATAAAATACAGTACCTAGGTCATTTGATATCTAAGGAAGGGATATCAGCAGATCCTGATAGGATAAAAGCAATAATGGAATGACATGCTCCTAAAGACGTATCAGATGTACGATCATTTACTAAGATTACATGTTACTACCAGAAATTCATAGAATGATTCTTGAAGATCGTGAATTGCATAGCATCCTTAAAAAAAAAGAGAAAAATATTTGTATCGGATCTAAAGTGTGAAGAAAGTTTTAATAAGTTAAAGGAATTGTTAACTACTACACCTATATTAAAAATAAGAGATCAAAACAAAAAATTTGTTGTGTGCATTGATGCATGCAATGAGACTTTGGGTGGAGTACTAACACAAGAAGGTCACGTAATAGCATATGAGTCAAGAAAGCTATAAACACATTAAAGGAATTATGCCACTTACGATTTAGAGTTGGTAGCCATAATACATGTTTTGAAAATGTGGCGCCATCATCTAATTTGTAGAATATTTTTATTAATGTCTCATAACATAAGCTTGAAATACTTGTTTGATCAACAAAATATGAACCCAATGCAAGCAAGATGGTTATCTTTCCTTAGCGAATATGATTTCGAGATCAAACATGTATAAAACGAAAGGAAAATAATGTGGTTGATGCCTTAAGAAGAAATGGAAGACTTAATTTTGTAGCCTCTATTAGCAGCTACAAAATAGAAATGGACGATAAATTGGAAGATGGAGTAGAAATGTTAAAGAATATCAAAATCTAAGAGAAAAAGTTACAGAAAATTGAATCTGAAAATGTAAAAGTACATTTCAGTTTGAATGGAAAAGGATTAATGTTGTATAAAAATAGATTATGTGTACTTCAATATACCAGAAATTAAATTGTTGATTTTAAATGAAGTACATAAAAGTCCTTATTCAGGACATCAAGGTTATCAAAAGATGATAACAATGCTAAGAAAAGATTATTCTTAGCCTAACGTGAAAAATGAAGTAGTTGCATATCTAGCTAGGTGTATAGAATGCCAACAAGTTAAAGCTGAGCATTGACACCCAGCAAGTCTTTTGCAACCATTTCCAATCCCACATTGGAAATGAGAAATTATCAACATTGATTTCATAACAGGACTACCTAAAAATCAAAAACAAAATTATTCTGTAATGCTAGTGTTATACAAACTTAGCAAGGCAATACATTTTATACCTATTAAAACTACTTATAAGACAAATAATATCGCTGGCATCTTTATGAAGGAAAATTTTTCGGCTGCATGGAATTCCTAAGGTAATTATTTATGATCGAGATTCTAAGTTTACTGATAATTTTTAGAAGTCATTGTTTAAAGGACTAGATACTAAATTAAATTTTAGTACTGCTTATCATCTGCAAACAGATGGAGAAATAGAAAGAGTAAATCAAGTTTTAGAGGATATGTTACAGATGTATGTTAGAGATCATCCAAAGAAATGGGAAGATTATTTGCACTGAGTCGAGTTTGCATATAACAATAACTATGAGGCTTCAGCTGAACTTAGTCATTTTGAAATACTATATGGTAGGAAATGTAATAATCCCATTTCAGGGAGTAATTTGGTTGAAATATTGATGTTAGGACCTTACTTGTTAAAAGAAATGGAACTAATAGTGAAACAGGTACAAAGCAATCTAAAAAATTGCAAAGGACAGGAAAAAGAGTCATGCAACCATTAAAAGAACTTAGAAAGAATTCGAAGTAGGTGAACGTGTGTTTGTCAAGGTAAAATCGAGAAGAAAGTCCTTTAAGTTGGGTAGTTGTGTTAAATTAGCACCCGGATATTGTGGGTCGCTTGAGATACTAGCAAGAGTTGGACCAGTAGCTTATCAGTTAGCTTTGCCACCTAATCTTAGAATATATAATGTATTTCATATTTCCATATTGAAAAAGTATGTGCACGGTGTTACACATGTGATCGATTGGAATGTTATTCAGTTAAAACCTGAAAGAGATTTTTAAGGTGGAACCAGATTGTATCATCGACAAGAGAGAACTTTTTCTCTGGAATCACACCATTGGACAAGTAAATGTGCAATGGAAGCACCTTAGTCCAGATGAAGCAACCTTGGAATTGGAGAGTTATATGCAGGAGGCATATCCAGTTTTGTTCCAAGAGGACTTAGAAGATACTTAAGAAACATCGAGGACGATGTTGAACTTAAGAGGGGGTGTTTGTAACCCACCTAGAACTAAAAAACATCTTATTTTTGACGAAACATTACTTTAAAAGTTATTTTAAAGTTTTATATTGTTGACCAAGGATTGTCAAGGATGACTGTAATTTAATATTTTATTTATTTAAATAATAAAAAGGAGAGACACCTATCCAAAGAAGACTATTGAAGAGTGTCCACTCACCCACTAGGAGAAATGATATGTTGTAGAATTCCAAATGAGAAGTGGTAGCAATAGCATTAGGCTTTCTATATGTTGCAGGAGGCAACATCCCTAAATTTGTGGTCATGTTTCCTGGAAATATGAACTGAGAAGGTGTCTAATTTAATTGCAAAAATGACCCAAATACCTACGAAATATTATATATACCATCGAATGAGTAACACACGCTCACTACAAAGTTATTCTAAGCAATTAGAGCCTTGCGATTTTACCAGAAACTGAAAATTTAGGCACACAAGAGGAATTAATTGAGGGGATAGCTAAAGTGAATTACTAAGATTTAAGCTTGCAAGTGAGGTTGCTAAGTTACAGAGTATATTGTGTAGTCTTGTACACAACATCTTCGTCTTGGTGGTTCAGTGAACATGCTCGGAGACCCTGAAGCAAGTGATCTTGGATACTTTCAAGAGACGGTTGGGAGGAACAGTCTTATTTGGGAGTTTTTCCACTTCTACAGTTAAACAGGTTCTGAGATGTTCTGTCAATTATCTATGAATTTGTTTTATATCTATATCTAAAGGATTTATGAATGATGAATGTCTCCCTAAACTATTAATTATTCTGAATTAGAATAGGTTAGATAGATCTTATTTATGTATATTATTAGATAACGAATGCTACAGTTTTCACAAAGTTTAATAGAAAACTTGTATATTATCATAATTGTTCTACATCTAATATCATAAAGAATTTCTTATTATATTATAATGAATACTAACTTTCCTTTAAGTTTCATTTTATAAATTTTACAATTGTTGTTAAGTAAACAATGAAGAAAATTTTATTTAAGGCTTACTTTAGGATAATCTTCAAACAAATTAAATTGCCAAGGTTTACAGTGAGGATTCGAAACCATTTAATAAATAACCCTTATCGCATATTATAGCCGAAAAGCTTTATTTTACTTTACTAAGCTCGCAACCTAAAGACTCAAGGTTAATACAGTATTATTCACACCGTAAAGGCCATTTATTTTAAAGGAAAAACAATAATTAAAAATCTATTATAGCAACAAACAAAATGACAGAGATAGGTCATAGCCATGGTTTCAAGTAAACAGTAACGAAGTTAAATATCTTGTGCGTATCGTTTTTCTAGAATAAGCCTTTTTGTAAGTCAAAGAACGAATATAACAATGCTAAGAGTAAGAGCTATACAAGTTTAAAAAAAACAGATACAAAAAACAGAGGCTGAATAAATTACAGCGAAAGACACTTTCAGGCTATACAGCAGTCGAGCCACGATTTCCATATACATTCACTAAATACGAGAGTATTATTCAAAGTTGAAACGATTCTATTTAAAGCCTCTTAAACCTTCAAGTATTCTAGCTTTAAGTTAAGTTCAAAGTAAAAGCATAAATTTTTTTCATGGACTGTGTAAAAATAGTTTTAGATCTTTCACTAATAATGGTAATACCATTAAGATTTACATTTTAAACTTCCCATACTTCCACGCAGACTCATGGTTTGTTAAACTCATTACAGTGCCAAACATTGGGGTTATCTTTCATCGTATCTATGCGAGGACATGCCATTAAGGAAAACTACCAGAGCATTACCATTTAACGGTCGGGTTCGTTCGAACCCTAGTAAGGCCAGTCCAAAATTGAAGAAACGTTTTACAGTTCACCAAATATCGAAGGTTCGAGACTCAAAGGTCTTACGAAAGACCTGAACAATGGAAATCCCCATGCTCTGCGTAACTAGCACTGGCGTTGAATGAACGAGTAAAGTTACTTGCCATACAAATGACAGGATAAACTTAAAACGAATTCAAGATGACTCATAAAGAAATAACTCATAGTGGTTTAAGCATAGACTCTGCACAAAAGGGTTAAGATTTATACCTGTATCGACTTGGCTTTCTGCAAAAGAATTCTTGAAGAAGCCATCACCGTTGGCATAGTGGATTCAAAGACAAAAGACACAGTGATGAAGACAAACGATGGAGGGGCCGAGAGCCTTCGACTCTTCCCCATCCCAAAACACAGCGTAAATTGCAAAAGTGCCAAAACCGTAGATCTCAAAAAGGGTAAAACCCTCAGCTAGCTGTAAAGTACTATTCCACCCTACCCTTTCACGTGGTCATATAGTGTGTCTTAGGTGTTAGCTTTAGTATAAGGGAAGGGATCTTGGAATATGTTATCCTTGTTTGTTTTATCAAACCTTTAGTCTCGTTACGATCCATCCTTGCCTTGGACTCTTGAATGTTAGAGCATGAAACTAGCTCTCCTTCAAAACACCTACATTAAACATTACAGGATATGCGTTAGCCGACAAGGCTAAGTAAGACGTATTCATCTCTTAACCAAGACGTATTCATCTCTTAACCAGGTCTTCTTTCTAGAGCTAGTAAGTAAATTTTAGAGACGTTAAGCATGACGACAATCTTTTCTAATGCAACACAAACAAGTATATGAAAAATGATAAGCAAGTAAGCTAAATAGAGTACTTGTAAGCTTTAATTTTAGATCAAAGCATGAGGAATCTTTATTGTAGCAATTTTAATCGAAAAAGTTAACCCCCTAACTTCGATGTTTGTCCAAGAGCACCCAACATTTCTTCCTTACCCTTAGCTTATAATGAGGCCCTTACAGTAGAACAACAGCTGATGCCTCAGATGTCAAGTTTATAAGATGTGAAAACCAGTTTGGTCTCGTATTTTTTCTTACATATTACTATATTTTTTATAATGAGATTGAGGTGTTCTATGTTGAATAAAAAATGACCAAAATTAGCCCATAACTCATAGCCCAAAACATAAATAAATAACTTATTTAATTGATTTGAATTAAGATGATTTTATTTTAATTAATTGATGTGTAAGATTTTTTTGGTGAGAAGCTAAAAAAAAGTTTTAAAATGGATCTATGTTTATTTAGTTTTTTCATATTTAATTTAAACCCATATGTAATTTATATGTTTCATTTATGTTGGCTACCATAACTTGACTAACGTGACAAAAACTCCCCAATATAAATTGGAGAGCACCTAAATTCTCCAAATACAATAAATAAAGTTTTAAACTAGCAAAGATACTTACTATCACAATCCTTTTCTTCATTAGGGTATTGTGTTTAAAAAGATGGATGCCACTCATTTGGTCAGATGTACGGTAAACCAAGATGACCGGATTAGCTTGATAATCCAGGCTTTGAAGGTTTTCCTTACTCCAAATTACGAAAGACCTTACAACTTGTCATTCGATGGAGTTATTCTACTTCACTGTCACTCGATTAAATTACAAATATTCGAAAGATTATTTCATTTTTTAGTTATTGAAGAGAGAATCTAGATATATCCAGAGGGTTTAAGATGCTATAAGATTTTGCTAATTCAGTCGATGATATATTCCCCGCGTAGGAATCCGATGAAAATGAAAGGAACGTGAAGCGTGGATTGATCGTTAGGGCCTCCACGCCACATGAATTAATCGATTTTTTATTCTTCCTGTTTTTCTGTGCTACTGGTAATCGAGATAGGGTTGATAGGTCATAAATGGGCGGGCTCTGGACAGAGACTGGCCTGCATGTGTGGTGCGCATAAAGAGCATAGATACAAGTTAGATGAAAAGCCAAAATTTGTGGCTTAAAAGGAGGGCATGATTTGGACAAATGTGTGAGGAGGAGCAGTGTTGCGGATTTTGATAAATGGAAGTTAGCTTCGTTTAGCATGGGGGTTTTGTTTCCCAAGATTATGTTTTCTTTCGATCCCGTTGAATTGCGTCGTGTGATATGTTAGTACCACTTGCTTTAGTGTTATTTCCAGGGTGAGCAGCGCTGAAGCCGTTGGATTTATGTTTACAATGACAAATCTCCGCACCGAGCTTGCTTTGATCTTGATTTAAACGCTGCCGGTAACATGTTCGAATCGCGAGGACGAAACCCTAGTCTTATTCTATTTTCCTCATGAAATGTCATAAAGCTAGCATTTATGATCTATAGGTTCTGCTGCTACAGTGCTACTGTAACCCTTCACTTATGGGCGTTTGCCTTTTTTGGACTATCTGCTGCCGCCGCCGCCTTTGTTCGGTGACTTCGGAGTCTGCACTTCCAGAATGCTTCTTGAATCGCTTTATATCCGTTTATGAATGAGGTAATTTGTGTTTCTCTTTTAGTTTTTACCTCGAGGACAGCAAATACTGGGAGAAACCTTATCGGGTAGGCTTGCTTATTGAAACTTTATAGGGTAGGGTTGTTCATTGGTTTGGTGTGACAAGGTTTTAAGGGTAGACTATCTCTCTGATAGAGGCTCACCTTGGTGTGTTTACCTAGGTTTAGAGGAGAAAGTTTATCCAGTAAAGTTGCTTATTGACTTGTTGTGACAAGATTTTAAGGGTAGGCTATCCTTTGGATAGAGGCTCACCAAGGAGTGCTTATCAGGTAGGGTTGCTCATTGACTTGTGTGCTTCTGGAGGTCTAGACCCCAGCTAAGTCACAAGTTGCTGGTATATCTGGCTTGAGGGCTCTTGGATATACTCTTGAAAGGTTGTTGTTCCCATGTTTTAAAAAAAAAAATGCAGAAAAAAACCATGTACAATAGACTCTAAAGATGAAGCAATGAATGTGACCAAACAAAGTGTGGATATGAATATAAAAAAAAAACAATTTGTTATTATGCAGAAACTATTCTGAGATTTTGGACTTGGCTGAGCTAGGAACAAGATTAACCTGAAACACATTTTAAAGTACATCTTTATTAATATTTAAATAAGTTTTAAACTTGTATCATTTTGTTTTTGTTTTTTCATATCAGATTTAGTTTTTTTTATTAAATAGTATTTGTTTTGTTTTTTTATCAAACAGAATTTGTTTTGTGTTTATATTAACTACAAGTTAACAATTTAATAGGAAAAATGAATATAAAATTATATATTTTGACATTTGTTTAACAACAACTATCTTCACAAAAATAAATAAATAATTATATCTACTAACATTTATCACCCACCTTATGCTATAAAGTAAGGGAGTTGGCTAATATGTAGACCATTTGCACCTTTTGAGGCAAGTTAGGTTTGGGCAACACTATTTGTTGTTGAAAATGAGATTGGGCAGCACTATTTGTTGTTGAAAATGAGATTTTCAGTGTTAAATTTGCAATTTTTATTGCAGAAATGAATTCAGGACCTCAATTATCCTTGGGCCACCCAGTTTATTTAATTCCAATCACTAAAATATTGCAAATTGAACAATTTTCACTGAATTTTGAAAAAAAAAAAAAAAAAACCTGTGCACATGGCCTAGAGTTTACTTTCTAAAGTGAGGCATAAAATCTTTGAGCTTTAAGCGCGCAATCAATTTGCTAAATAAAGAAAACCTTAAAACGTATAAGAATTTTAGAACAGAAAAATTGCTTAGGAAGTGTCTGCTACAAAATACCTATTCGACCTGACGATTTTGTTTTTCATAATTCCAGCCCTGCAGATACAGCCCAGCCCCGGGTTTAATGACAGAATGTACGAATAGTATTGATGGATATGTGGACGTGGTTGTTCCAGGTAATTGAGATATGACCTGCAGGCTGCGGATTTCTTTCCTGGTTTTCTCCATGCTAAAGAACAAACACAGTTAAATCTTTCCGCAATGAGTATCTAGGTCAGAATCAGGCCATAGCTGTTACGCTTAATTGTAATGTCATATCGATTCCAGATCTTAATGTATAGATTCCAGATCTTAATGGATATGTCAAAATGTGCAGATTCGAGGTAGTGTAATCGCACGCTTCTAGCGGGTTTGAGGTTGGACAGTTTCGTCTGCCACGGGGGACCAGCCAAAAGTTCCAGCAGGTCTATTTCTATCAGTCTGCAAGTTGCCTTGAAGGCTGACAACCGCACTGGCCCTTGCATTTGCTTCGACAGTGTCACACAAGTCTGGCTAACGGTACTACTTCCAGGTATAATCCGCCGAACGGTCCTGTGTCAATACGCCAAATGGCCAAAGAACTTGTCCCGGATATGGCTTAGGGTTCGAAACTAGACTTCCTTTGCAGGAGATAAGTCTCCAGTTTCATGTTTCAAACCCAGCAGTGTCAAGATGCTTATTCTAATAATATGTTGAGCATTAGTTCAAAGGATTTGGAGACCTAGTCCATAGTTGAGATAAACAAAAACGGTAAGGCGGCGTTCTCAGAATCGAAAGTGCAAGGCTACGGAGATGAAGAAAAATGCAGCAACTGTTCAGTTATCGTTACCGTCAAGGAGGAAGGACGAACAGGAATGGAGGATAGTACGCGTTTCTCGGCTGACTGGAGGTAAAGATCGTCACAGTAAAGTCCTCACAACAAGAGGACTTCGAGACAGAAGGGTCAGGCTGTCTGTTCCTACTGCATTTCAATTGTATGACCTGCAAAACAGACTAGGCTACGAGCAACCCAGTAAGGCTGTGGACTGGTTAATTAATGCTGCTAAATCAGCTATAGATGACCTTCCCCTAGTAAATCTTGAAATGGCTTCTACTTGTGCAGGTAACGTGGCTCCTCTAACTTCCTCAATCTCTTCCATTGTCGACAATTGTGTTGGATCGCAAAGCGTTTTTAAGCTTCCATTGGAATCCCACTCCAACAAAGATGATAACCCATGTGGGATTCATACGAATATATTGTCTGGGACAGGTAATGTTCAGCAACTATGGGATTATAATAATACACCGTCTTACACAGATATCTTACCGCTTCAAAATCTGCCTTCTTCTTCGACAGCAGCACTCCAAAAAACTTTTCAGCCAGTGCCGAGCACCCCAGCAGCTAGTCAGGTTGTGATTGAAAGTACTCTTCAAAGCTATAAAATGGCCAACTCCCCAAAGCTAAGTCAACACTTGGGAATTAACGCAGAGATGTTTCGGGCTAATATTCCCAATATGATTATGAAAAGCGCCGAGCAACATCAGCAGCAAGAAGCAAATATGCAACTTATGCATTATGCGTCGACTTCTGTTCCTACGTTTTCTAACGGTCTAAATTTCTTGACCTCGAGTCTCTCTAGTACGGTACCCCTTGCTTCCATTTCCTCTTATATTACAAATATTCCTTCTCTCTCCTACCCATCAAAGAATACCTATGGTGAATCCTCTGGAGCCACAGTGCATGATTTCGTTCCTTTTCAAGATGATGAAGTTCGTGAATTTCAGGAATTTCACTAAGCAGGACAACTTAAAGCATGAAGACAGTGGCCAATGGTATGATTTCTCACCAAATTAATCACCCTCTCCAATAACTGTCAATAATCTTCCAAGTTCCAACTACATGTGCTTTTCTAGGTTTTGCGGAGTACTACACTAGTTTGCTTGTTCGTACCTCGTTAGGCAAAGGAGAACAGTTACGATAACGGCTATTCTTTCTGCATGCTTCTAGTAAGAGGAATATGTAGTGATTTTGTAAGGGATCGATGTTTCACTGGTATATAATGTTCTTCGATCCACCTTTGTCAAATGTGATTGTGTGTGATTTAAAGTCATACCATTCCCATTTATCATGTATTTTGTAGCCATATACTTGGAGGTTATACCGCATTAAGAATTCCATTATTTTCAGGTTTAGTACTCAAGTTTTGCTTGATAAAGGGTATAACCAAATCTATTGGCCATATTCATGTTTCAAATGACATTTTTCTCTCAAAAACCCTCTTTGAACTACCACTTTTTTATTTGGGCGTACTCTTGTTATCCGATATCA
>LPNX010000465.1:0-50092 GCA_001517045.1 Pseudotsuga menziesii | reverse complement strand
TTTGGGCGTACTCTTGTTATCCCATGTCAATGGCCGTTCTCTTGTTATCCCAAGTCAAATAATTGTAGAAATACCCTTCAGTGTACAACCAGAAGTTATAATTCTTTTATTTCCTGACATAGGCTTGTGATAACTTCCGAGAGATCATAGCGGGTTGTGATAACTTCCTAAAGATCGTAGACGAGCCATCAACTAAGGTAAGAACCATGTCTCTGAGGTAAGCATCATCAGTTGCCTAATTGGACGGATCAAACACTCGACTAACTATCAATATGAATATTGAAACCCTCAAACTTCTTACTCTCTAAATTAGAAGAACACTCCACACAAGATAGTCAGCATTTTTTAAAATAAAATAAAAAAATTAAACACTCTAAATATTTTCACGGTCAGGCATGCAGCGCTGCTTATAGACTTAGGGAAACCTAATAAATTTGTGATTGTGTTGCTATTTTGTCTATAGGAGAATCAGCCAATATTTTGTTTACAACAGAACCATTTTTGGTGATATGTTTATTTAGTTTTTTTTTTGCTCTTATGTTGATAGGAATTTAGATATTCTTTTGGATTTGTTTGAATGGATCAACAACATTAGTTCCCAAATGTAACAAGCAAATGTAATAAGTTTACAGTCAGAATTCATTTCATGGTAGTCTTATCTTGTTATGATTAAATGCATATTGATTAAGTTTTAAATAAGGTTCAGTTAAAGGGTGGTTAATGGATCAACAAGAATAACTCAAATATAATAAGTGTACAGCACTGATTCATTTCATGGTAATCTTATCTTGTTATGGTGAAATGCATGTTGATTAAGATTTAAATAACCTTCAGATAAAGGGTGGTTATTAAATAGTTAATATTTGATTTATTGTTTTTTCTTTTAGTAAATAGTATTTGTTTTGTGCTTTTTATTAACTCTAACAATATGTTATAAATAAATCATATAAAATTATATATTTTAACCTTTATTTAAAGATCACTTATCTTTACAAAACTAAATAGTTGGTTGTTTCTTTATTCAGCTGCACTTTGCTTGTAGTATATGCCACTAACTATACAAATATAAAAGCAGAATATTGTTATACCCTATTTTTAGATTTAGGTTATGACTATAAAAGTATAAGAACAAAATATTGTGAAACATATATACCCAACTTCTAACCCCTATTTTTAGGTTTAGGTTATGATACACCCCTATTTTTAAATTTAAATTATCATTTGTTTGTTCCTTATCCCTATTTTTGTTTGATGTGTATCGTAGTTAGAGTATAGCATGAAAGCTTATGCCCTTTGTTTCTTACTTTCTAATAATAAGCATGCTCACTACCAAACGATCTAAGTTGAAATCCAACCCTCTGACTGCCCGGGTATGGAACTATTTACAATTGCTTATCTGTGTGCACGTCCATTTTTTATGTGGCCTATATCTTTGGTGGTACAATTAAAATCAAATCTCCATTTGACCTAAATCCATTTTCCAACATTTTAGAAACAAAACAAAAGTAAGGACAGTCAAGCCGTTACATCAAAATCTACGTTTATGCATGTCTGCACGCAGGTCTGTCTGGTGATTAAGGGTTTTAGAAGTAATGCTAGATTAAGGGTTTTAGAAGTAACGCAATATTGCATTATGAAAACTGTGTTTTAAGTGGTAAATTGTGTTATGATTAGACTGCTGGCTCATGCATACCGCAACCCCATTTACACTTTTTTGAATAGCCAAGGTTAAGAACAGGTAGAAATTTTGCTTTGGACCCTCAACTGGACTGTGGCAGTATAGTCCAGCAAGCAAATTTTATGATTTTAATGAAATATTTTCTGAGTGGTTTATATCTCTCAATTGATGACATATATCTCATGTCAAGGATAATATTTTCTTCAGAAGAAAAAAAAGAGTTATCTACGTTGAGAGAGAGATAAGTGTACACTTGTTGAATTAAGCCGTCCAGTGCTCAGTAACTCTGGGAAGAAGGTAGAAGTAAGTGTTTGACAGACAGCTCGATCAATTATGAACAGAAAATAGTTGCAGTCCTGCTTTTATGCAGATTCAAGGATTCGTGGATTTAACTTTCGGCTGCAGCTGATGTTGCAAGGAGCGAACTTAATTTGAAGCACTCGACGTTATACACAAGTAAGATCCTGGTCCTTGAAACTTTGAAACGTATTGTTATATTGAAATGCATAAGCTTCTCCGTTTTAATATTTTTAACGTATATCTTTCCTTTATTTTCATAATTACTTTCATATGGTTAGAATGTATCTCGATGGGTGCCTATTTCCTGAATCGTCATTATTTTGTATAACCAAAGGACAATTACCGGTATCTCTATTTTCTTCAAACTCTACGACTAATATATTTAGTAACTCTATATTTTTATCACGTTCAAATTTGTTTTATTATTTTCGTTTTCATCTAACAAAGTCTTATGTAGTAGGCCAGCTTCTTCAAACTGTTTGATCAAATCTCTCTTCGAACCATTATGTGTTAACAAAGTCTTATGTAGTTGTTTGATAAAATCTCTCTTCGAACCATTATGTGTTTTAGCAATTTTTAATATGTTTGTCAATATTCCAAACGTTAACATTTATCGTATATTGCTCACAATCTCCATCTCATGTGCAAACCATTATTTTTTTTAGCATTTTTAATATGTTTTAGTCAATATTCCAAACGTTAACTATTCTCGTATATTGCTCACAATCTCCATCTCATGTGCAAAACGATTTTTGGTCGTGTTCTTACAAGTCCTTAATATTCTTGAAGCTAATCGTTTTGATCTTCGATCTTGCCATGCCAACCTCAATTTTCTCTTAGTTAAAGAAAGTGTTATTGACCTTGTTCTATATCCAGACTTGTGTAACTCAATTTCACCAATTTCAAAGGTCTTTGGTTTAGCTCCACTTGTTTATAGAATTAACTGTTTAAAATTTTCCCATTGTTTTTATGACATAGGTATTTTTTCATTATAAAATATAATCGTCAACAATATATATAAGCTTCAATACAGCAGCATAGGTGTTATGTCCATAATAGTAGCTAGAAGAAAGTGGTAACTCCTATTAACATAGAAGAACCGTTAGTGGTACTTCCTATTAACATAGCAAAACCGTTAACTAGGTTATTGCATGACTAATTATTTGAAAATGTGTAAGAATATAAAATAAAAAGCTTCATAATAAATATCTAGTTATTTAATATCATATGTTTCAAAATAAGTGTATAACATGTTTTTGAATGTTCTATTTTTAAAATTTGCATTTCCTCATTTTAATACTAATGTGTTTCACATTGATGAGCCAAATGGAAACTGTACAAATGAGCTCTAGCATACTCATTTTTCATTTAGTTAGCATGTATGGATACACACTTAGAGTTATTGTGGTGTAACCACTTTTCATATCTTTTATGTACATGACCCATCTAATGAGTACCTCGTGTCCTTCATCCTAAACACTCTTTAATGCTAGATTAGTCTCCCCAGTCACGTTGCCCTAGTGTTAGGATTACTAATCCTCCCTTGTCCAATTTCGTCATATGTCTAAATCATGAGTCATGTCTAAATTGGGAATCCTTCGAGTCTATCTTTAGTCACTAGCACCATTGGGTCCACTTGGCCTAATTGGAGCACATGTTCCAGTTACTAAAGTGTGGGGAACACTAATTGAGGCCTACTGGCACTAATTGCACTTGCATGCATCAATTTAGGAGCCTCCTAGATCAATCCCTACAAATTAGGAGCCACTGAGAGTGCCGATACCAACCAAGCTCAGTTTAGTTGAGTTGGTGACTAGTGAAGCTCAGTTAGGAGTGAGTTACATTCAGTTCTAATCCCTTACATTCAGTTCTACTCAGTTAGCGCTAGGATTGCATGGATGCATGTAGGTGAGGCGCATTCACTCACCTACCTTAGTCATTTAGACTAGTTAACACTGAATTAGACACTTGAGTTGTGATTTAGAACTCTGATGAACTCCGATAATGATTTAGATAAGATCAATTAACCATTCAGTCCTCTGATAATGATTTAGACAAGGTCAGTTAACCATTCAGTCAAGTAGAGTCTAATCAATTCGAATTTCCTCACATGGATTCGAATTGCATCTGGCTATTTAGCCATTGTACTTCATTGTAATTATTATCTAATTACTTTTTATTAATGAAAGCATTCACAGTTGCAAGCCATTTTTGCACTGTTTCATTCTTCAATTGCTCAGTAAATTGTGTGATCTATTTTGTGAGTTGTGTGTTGATCCATACATCTATGTGCTCAATTTAATATGGTATCAGATCCTCGGCAGGACAAGGCACTTCTTTTACTATAAATCCATAGTTGGATTTTTTTTATAGCAAAATTGCCTCTTCGAGTACTGCACCAGAAGCGGTGAATCTACCACTTAATATCCCAATTTAAGGAATTGTTGATCAAACTTTCTTGACCAACTATGCTGGGTATGAAGGAAATTCCAAAAGTGCATACTGTCGACCTTATTTTTTCAGTTTGATTGTGTGATTTACAATTTTATCAGTCCTCTTCATTGCATTCACTACAAGCAGCTTAGTCTCCTTCGCAGCATTCACTATAGCATCTTAGTCTTGTCCACTGCATTCTAGATGGCCCCTCCAATGGAGCTCCTCACTCTTTTCAATTATCACCAGTGGAAGGAGGACATGGAGATGTAGCTATGCTCCAAAAGACTCTTCAGCTGACAATGGAGACAAAGAAAGAGCCAATTCATTATGTTGACAAAGAAAAGTACTGGAATAGGCTTGATGAAGCCTACGGTTGCTTGTGCCTCTCAATCTCTCGAGATCTTCTCTTCCACATCAATGGATTGAAGACTCCCAAAGAGGTTTGGGATAAGCTTTTCTCCTTATTTGACAAGAAGGATGATCTAAGGATATATCAACTCGAGAATGAGATGATCTCTCTCCATCTAGCGAATTTTGAAACACTAAATGACTTCTTCACAAAATTAAAGCATCTAGTGTTCCAATTGAAGTTGTGCAAGGTTGAGAAGGAGGACGGTCAACTCATCCTTGCCATTCTCTCCAAACTTGGTGCAGACTATTCAGTATTTGTATCAACATTTCATTCTGTGAAGCTTTCTACTCCAAAATGGAAGATGCCTACTCTTAACTCCTTCATTGAATCTCTCACTCAGGAGCATGACAAGTTTATCCAAATGGGGATCATTCAATATTCTTGAGATCAAGCACTCGTTGCAGGAGGACCTAAGGTAGAGAATGATAAAGGGAAGAAAAAGGATGAGTCTCTTGTAGAGAAAGAGCACTCAAAAGATCCCTCATGTTCGAAGAGAATTAAGAAGAATGTCAAAGAAAAGATACTGTGTTGTTACCGTGGAAGGGGATTTCATCCAGAAAGCACCTGTATGAGAAGAACCATTGATGAGATGTCACTTCTTCTGAAGAAACATAACATTATTGTACCTACTAGTGCAAGGAAGGCTGACCATAGAGAAGAAACTGGAGAACATGAAGAGACATGCCATGCACTGAAGGCTAGCTGCTCCACATCACATGCCTTCCTCATTGATTCTAGAGCCTCCAATCATATGGTTGCATCCAAAGAATCATTCTCTTCCTTTTAGTATTTTGATGGTCCTAGTATTCACATGGGAAACAATAGTAAATTTCAAGCTAAAGGGAATGGCTCTATCAATCTTGAACATGGAAAGTTCAAAGATGTGCTTTATGTTCCCTCCCTAGCTGCAAACATGTTATGTATATACCACATGACTGATACTGACTCTCCAAAACAAGTCATATTTGGTCCTAAATCAGTGGAGATCACAGATATCTCTACTGGGAACATCATAGCGAAGGGTGCTGCAAATCATGCCTCTAAGGAATATGAGCTCTCACACTTCATTCCATTTTTAGAACTAATGCACTCTCAGCAACCACTTCTAAGGGAAGGTAAAAACATTTCATCTACTTCTTTTACAGTTTCCACTAGTATTGCAGATCCAGCTGTATTAGTTTATGAGATTGAGATTCATAGTGATTCAAATCCAGATCCAGTCCCTCCTTCCAAACTGAAAGATAGGAAGATGAATAGAAATCCATCTAACAATCAGAAGGGAAATATCCTGGGGCTATGTCATGTAATATTACCTCCTTTAGAGAGATGCAATAGACTCCCTGTAAGATGCTACATGGAAAGGGCTCAATCTCACTACATTCAGAAGAATAGAGTTGATCATACACCTCTTTATCCAGTAAGAGACAAAGGTTACATTCCTCCTTCCTTCCATCATCATTTTGGGAGAATATGGAGAAGTATACATGCCAGGCACCAGGATACCTGTGCATAGAACATCATGCATGCTACTTCGCTACATCATAGAGATTGAAGCAACACATTTTCAAGTTTTTCAAACTTGAATACTAATTCTATCTACTTAGTTAGAGGGGGGGATTTTTTCCCATGTGGTGTTTTCTCTAGCTCCTTGTGTTGAGAAGTTACTTTACTTTAGTTTATGCAATGGGTGACCTATGGTCTTAGTTACCAGGGACCACAGATTGTCCAAGTTAGCATTCATTCGGGGTATTAGGATTATTAATCCTTCCTTGTCCAATTCGGTCATATGTCTAAATTAGGAGTCATGCCTAAATCAGGAGTCCTTCGAGTCTATTTTTAGTCACTAGCACCATTGGGTCCACTTGTCCTGATTGGGGCACATGTTCTAGTTACTAAAGTGTGGGGAAAACTAATTAAGGCCTAGTTCCACTGATTCCACTTGCATGAATAAATTTAGGAGCCTCCTAGATCAATCCCTACAAATTAGGAGCCACTCAGAAAGCTGATATAAACCAAGGTCAGTTGAGTTGAGTTGGTGACTAGTCAAGCTCAATTAGCAGTCAGTTCCATTTAGTTCTAATTCCTTACATTCAGTTCTACTCAGTTAGTGCTGGGATTGCATGGTTGTATGAAGGTGAGGCGTATTTACTCGCCTACCTCAGTTATTTAGACTATTTAACACTGTGTTAGACACTTGAGTTGTGATTTCGAACTTCAATGAACTCCGATAATGATTTAGACAAGGTCATTTAACCATTTGGTTCTCTGATAATGATTTAAACAAGGTCAGTTAACCATTCAGTCAACTAGAGTCGAATCAATTCGAATTTCCTCACATGGATTCGAATTGCATGTGGCTATTTAGCCATTGTACTTCATTGTAATTGTTATCTAATTACTTTTGATTAATGAAAGCATTCACAGTTGCAAGCCATTTTTGCACTGTTTCATTCTCAATTATTGATTAAATTGTGTGATCTATTTTGTGAGTTGTGTGTTGATCCATAGATCTATGTGCTCAATTTAATAGTCTAGACGCAATAACACTTTTGGATGTTTTGTGGTTAGATTGGATTACCCTAATTCCTCCTTCCTTGTCCATTCTCCTTCGTCAAACACTCTTTCAATTAAACCATTTTAGGTTTTCAATTTGGGGTATCGACACATTTTGTGGGTTTTACCTAAGACTCAAAGCTCCTTATTTGTCCCATTGTTAGCTAGGATACTTTATATAAGGTCGGTAACAACCCAAACCCATATGAGAATGCTTAATTTGTTGTCTACTTAGTCAAAACCTCTATATCCCTAGATGATTTGTTGGTTCAAAATGTAGCATGACCAACTTTTCCTTTTTAGGTAGTGTTACATATTAGAAAAATGCGATTTACTAGTAAAATACTTGTAGTACATAATTTTGAATGAACGATTGATGGTAAAAAAACTTATTGTACACTTTCTCTGAATGAAATATTTCACACAATGGCTAATCAAATGCTCACTTATGATGCAAGTCAAGATTTCCTTGCTTATTTATGTTGATTCTATCCTATATGTGAAATATCTTTAAATCTCCTTTCATCATCTCATTATATTATAGGTACACTGGTATATTTATGTCAAATAATGATTTGGTTATACTAATCTTATTCCACAATCTTGGATTTCTTGTTTATATCGTCTCCAACTATTATATTAGGTTCATACCGTGACCCCGCTACTTTATCAATGTACAAGGCCATAAGGCCCATTTTATAGTTAAAATATAGTGAATTAACGTAAAAGGGTTCTCTGTATTGAATAGAGACCCCTAGGTGTTTCCCCTCATTATTAGCAACACAACAAGTAGTTAGGACATTGTCTATTGAATAACTATATATATAATAGTAAGCAATGTACTGTTGACACAGGAATTGTCATGTATTTATATTTTTTCCCTTGGAGGTGCCCCCTTGAAGAGGCAAGTGAACGTATCTATTTATTTTGAATATAATTCATATAATATATTTTTCCTAGCTTTATCTATTCTCTCTGGATTTTTCTTTATTCTTTTGCTCGAATTTGTAGGTTTAACCATATTACAAGTGGAATCTAAGCTCTTTTTTTTGGCTGCAAAAGGGGAAGAATTTATAATCCTAGGGTTTACTCCTTTAAACAATCCCTCCTAGGATTTTCACTCTGATTATTTTTGCAGTGTTGCAAGGTCTAAACTTTGTAGTTTCATTGAAAATAGGTGAAATGAATGTGTGACCAACTTTTAGCTTATGGGTTTCTATACTTTCATAGATACACTATGCAAGTTAGGTGTTTTGGGTAACCCAAATAACTAACCTTAATTAGGTGATCTAGGAAAAGCTTTTATATCTAGATTTAAATATCCAAATTGAGTTTGATCGATTATATTGGAAAGAAAATAGAACATAGTACTTTTGGTAAAAAATTCATATTGAAATATGAAAATATTCTCTCTTCTAAGAAGGCCAAAATCAACTAGTTTCAGGAAAATTATTCTTGTTTTTTCTTGGCTAATTATAATTTTGTAAAACCTATGGTGCTACAAATTAGACATATCATGCTACTACATAACAATATCTTTGAGACATAGGAGTAGAAATTTCACAGTTATAGAAACCTCAAAATTGTCTCCAAATAAGGATTTTACAAGGAGTTGTGCTTATTTAAATATTTCAATGTGAAACCCTACCTTGAAAAGTTATTTTGCAACAATTGTAGAAGATATATTTCTATGATAGCCCAATTTATTTTTTAAAATTTCTTTAGATATGTTTTGTATCTATAAATAACAAAAAATTCTACTGTTCAGCAAGTAAACCTGCGGTTGGGGAATCATGGAGATAGAAAATACAAGTGGTACTAAATCACATTGTTGGACAACCGTATAACGTTCATTGGCACCCCTTCAAGTAGTATTTCACTAACAAACACATGTATATGGAATTTCACTTCCATGTACAGGGGTAAATCACAAGTCCCATAGGTATACTTAGAACTAACATTAAATAAAATGATCGATCAAATTGACGAACCATCTTATTACTATAGCACACTAAGAATATCACTTGAGGAGATCACTCTCTAGTACCTAGGTAGTCAAGTAGTACAATTAAGGGAATGGTCAAGACTCCTTAGTTATCTCCTCAAGATATTGATTTCAGTACTATGATTGAACCCCACACATTATATATATAAAAAATAGTTGTAGAATTCCTTATTTTCAAAACCCTATAGACCTTACTCTCCACTATCCATCTCATGGTAGATGATCTTCCTCTTTATATATCACATGAAAATACCCCAAAAAACATGAACACGCACTCTAATTCCATGAATATTGACATGTTATGTTGAATAATACAATTCTCTCTAAGCCAAAATACAAGAAAATAATGACCAACATACAAGAGAAATTCAATAGCTTTGGGAGAAAATAAGAAACCTATACCATAAATTTGATAAGAAGTTGGATTCGAATTTGAAAGTTATACATGAAGAATTGTCTATATAGTAACCTCGTAAATAAATCTCTTGGAACACATAGCAGAGTGATAAACACAAGGAACATCTCACTTGAGATTAATTATCCATCGACAAAAATCTCAAGATACTCATAGTCATAATCCATGTGCCATGGATAAAACACGTGAAATTTCTTTCCTAAGGTGGACATGAACACATTTTACGGTTCTGACATGAAAAGATGGATCACCCCAATTTCACATTGCTTCTCCCTTCATGTCATTACTGATTTGAAATGATAAAACTTAAGGTGTGATTCTTGTATCTAGATGCATAACAATGTCAATGGTAGGAGTGGCATAAAAAGGCGCATGTGAAATACATTTCCTAAAGTTTATTTTTTAAGTCTCTCCATGCTTTTTATGAGTGAGATACTAGCTATTTGGGGTGATTTTAAAGTTACACCAAACAAGCTCAGTCATATCTCATATTTTAAGAAATTAACAATATGTACAGAGAATGTCACATATTATTTTTATAAATATTTTCTCATTAGTATAATCAAGAATGTGATTAAAGCGCAAATCAAAATATAACACTTGATATCTGGTTGGATCCATTTGATAAGGCTCTAGAAGTAGAGACAATGATTAATGTAAAAACCAAAAAACCTAGCTCCATTCCTCACTCTTTCCCTAAACAACTCAATTCCTCAAGCACAAATTCTTTTCCTTCCTTGAAACTACAAAAATTGTCTCCATCAAAAATGGAAAAACAACGAAGGGGACTCTATTATAACTGTGATGAAAGTATGCTCCAGGTCATAAATGTAAATAACATAAGTTATTTAAAATTGATGATACAATTCCTATCAATTCGAAAGACATCAGTATGGAAGATATCCCTAAGTTCGAAGTTCTTGACTAAACTCTTCCTATGCAGGAATATTTGCAACTTAAATTCCATCAAGAAGAATACCTCATATGACTTCATGCTTTAAGTGGCATTTCAACCGCATAGACCTTAAAAATTATGGGTTAGATAAATCTCTGCAAAGTGGTAATCTTGGTTGACATTAGTAGCACTGACAACTTTATTTATCGATGATTGGATAAATAAATCCATTTTTATTTATACCTAGTTCCCAACCTTCAAATTGTGATAACCAATGCAAGGATGATGAAATGAGGAGCCGCAATGAAAACGTGAGGGTTTAATTGGAAGATATCTTCTAAAATTTGATATGTTGGCAATATATATGGTTGGGTATGATGTATCTTTTGGGGAGAAATGACTATCAACATTGGGGCTAGTTGCCATGGACTTCAAGGAATTATACTTGAACCTTACTATGGAATCTCATTATACTCATATTTTCAAAGGGATCTAGGAAAGCTCCCTTGAAATCATAATTTCTCATTAGATGGAAAAATTATTGAAGAAAGGCCACCCTAGAATTATTTCTCACTTCCATGGAATCCAATATCTTGATAAGATTGTGCCCAATATCCATCCTAAATTGAAAAGGGATTTGGACATACATTAGCATATCTTTGAGATACCAAATGTCTTACCCACATCTAGAGGACAACATGATCATGGTATTCCCTATATTTCGAGCGTTCAAACACCAAATATATAGTCCTATGCATGCATTTCCCTAAAGTAACTAAAAATAGCATTCAATAACTACTAGAGGCAGGGGTCATTTATCCTAACACTAGCCTATATTGATCCATAATGGTTAGGGTTTTAAAGAAAGAAAGAACTTGTTGCATTCGTGCTAATTTTTGTGCGCTAAATAAGTTGTCCACTAAATATAAATCTCCCATCCCCATAATTGATAATATTTTAGATGAGCTATGGGGACAAAAATTTAACCAAGGTCAACCTTCATATAAGATACCAGCAAATCAGGATGAAAGAGGTGGATATTCCAAAGACAAATTTCTTCACACCAGAAGGCATGATTATGAGTTTTTTGTAAATTCCTTTGGAATTTTTAATTACGGGTCCACTCTCCAAATTCTCATGAATAAAAATTTTACGTCCATATCCTTGTGATTTTGTGTTGGTTTTCTTTGATGACATCTTGATTTATAGTAAAAATCATATGCCCACATGGGCCTCAGTAGAAGACTGAGTGGGCCAGTTTTGCTCCACATTGTTTCCGTCGTGGGTCGGATAAAAGCTCCACTGTGTAAATACTGTAGCCACTAGGATTTTCGATTCTGTCATAAAAATATTCTGGGTCCCCACATGCCACTGGCCAATTAAGGGACGAGATAATGACAGTGGTTGTCCCCACTTGTCAGCCCGGTTGATTCGTTTATGACTTATACTTGTTAGTATGGATTACCGGTTTTACCGATTGACCCACTACTGTCAGTCGAAGCTCACTGGATGACCGGTTTGAGATTGTATAAATAAGACCCTTCGGGCTCATTGTAAGCATAGCATCTGCATTGAGCAAGTAGTCCGCTCTGCAAGTCGAGTCTAGTATTGAGCAAGTAGTTCGCTCTACTAAGTCTATAGAGTCTATAAGAGTAGTATGCTCTGTGTCTTGGCTTCATGCTATAAGAACGCATCAGAAACTCAGTATTGTCTATAAGAGTCTGTAACAGGTGAGTATGCTCTACAAGTTGGCGTAAAGATAGAACATTGCATCAGAAAACTCTGAAGTCTATTAGAAGCGAGTCTGTAACAGAGTCTATGCTCTACGACTTGGTGTACTACTATAAGATCACATCAAAACATTCTGACTAGGTTGTTGTGTATGTCGCAGTGACGACCTTCGCAGTCCGAAGGCAATCTGCCTATGTGTCTGTAATATCATCTAAAGTTTGTATCTAAGTAAGAAGTATATAATAAAAGAAGGGTTATATTGCACTGGAAAAACTGTTGATCGATCGCTGGAGTAGTTGGTATCAGAGCCAAGCAACATTTATTAATATGTGCTAATTTTACTGTAGGTCTTATGTTTGAAATATTTCTGCATTTACTCTATTGATGTATGATCTAGCATGATAGTATACCCCATAAGCAAATGGAAATGATTTGCTGAGTAATCGGTGAAGTCTTAGGAGTTTTAAGTGGTCCTTGGAAGGGTAATAGCGATTGAGTTGAGGTGCCGTAAATCACATTTAGTTTTCACTAGAGTGAGACAGAACTCCTTCACCCATGAACCCATCGATGGATACTATCTCTCACATTAACCATCTAGACTGTCAACAAGAGGACAATGGAGAAGTCTCTCTTGCAGAAAGACGATCTTCCTTTGCACATGACTGTAGCACCACTGATTCCTCTATTATCTACATTGATAATACAAATCCTTCTTCGAATTGGCAACTCCCTAAAATACTCCCTCAGGATGTATATAAGCTACAATGGTGGGAATATATAGCCTGTACCCAAATTCGTGTTTCCTCTGTAGATATCTCATTCACAGACTCTCAAGAGCCTGTCCACATTAATTTAATAGATAGACAGCAGATTGATTGGGCTTGTAAAAATGGTTATAAATATGCCCATCTGGGTGCTATCAAACTAGGCCTTGGTCCCTTAGTTCGACCCATTTTAGTTGTTTCTTCTTTGTGTGTAGCTATAGATACCCGGCATGTAAAATTTGATGATGCTATCATTGGTGGCTTCACAGCCCCTCTTCATAATGGTCCCACTTTTGGTACCATATTTCCAAAATATAGTGTAAGTCTGGATGATCCTCACATCTATGACCTGTTAAAGGCTTACATTCTTCCACAGGGATTTAGTATGATGACTGGTTCTAAGATAATCTAATTAAAGAGTGATGTTTGTATCAGATTCAGGAATGACACTCTCCCACCTCTCCATTCCAAGGTTCATAACAGTCCGTTCTTTCTCAGCGTGGTGGAGACAGATAAATCTTCCCAAGCTCAACGAGTTACATTTGACTGGACCAGTATCACTTACCCTCAAAACTGGGAAGTGAAATATAGTGAGCTACGGAGTGCCGAAGAAATTAGTTCTTCCATTGTAAATACACCTTTAACATTTGATAGACAGGCCAGCTCCTTTAGAAGACCATAATCTACACCTGCCCCTGCTTTTTCTCTTTTACCAAGATCTTCTTCAAATGCTTCTAGTTTCTCTGATAGAAGCTTACAGTAGCAGATCCCTCCTATATCCACTTCTGTAGCACCTTCCTACTCAGGCTTACATGATTCAGAACACAGAGGGAAACACAAAGACTGCCTAGCCTGTAGGAAAACTCTTCAGAAAATACAACATCAGAGGCAAAAACCCAGTCTAGGAATGTTCTCTCTCCCTAGACAGAATATGACTTATGAGGAAACTACTGAAGGACACAGATCTTACTTCCCAGGAATAAATCTGCCAAAAACCCCATTTCGACAGTTCTCACCTGACAGAACTGTCAAAAAGAAATTCATACCATACAGATCTTCTGGTCCAGAAGAGTCTGTTTTTGATGAAGTCAAGCTCCAAAACTAGGGTAATATGCAATTAAAATTAACTGCCCAAAACGTCGATGACATGGCTATAGAATTGATCCACATTAAAATTAATGTCATAGAAGAAAAAGAAAAGGTTTCCCTGATAGAAACAAAGTTAGAACTCATGAATCATCTTCTAGCAGATACTGAAGAGATAAAAGACACTGTTGCAAAAGCAGTTGATAAAATTCAACGAAGATTGGATGTGCTGGAACAACTAATTAGCCAAACCAGTAATCTGAAAAATAGAGCTCCTAAATTGAGCCCTACTGCCTTTGCTTTGGCAACACAAGGATATGCCAAGAAAGATACATAAAAGAAACTTGAACAAAGTCTCTCTTTTGGAATGTTTACAGTTCAAGAAGAAGAAGATGAAGATGAAGATGATCGACCTGAATTTAATTTCGGTCAAGATGAAGCATACTTTCAAGAATTCCAGGAATGGATACGACACTTCAAGTCCTTCAAACCAGCTTTAGAGCCTCGTTATTTGAATATGATGACTATGCATCATTTTGCAGAATCCTCTGGATCTCACCAACCACTACCAGAACATGATACCGCCATGCCTTCAGCTTCGCATGCTCCAAAATTCTCTTCCAATTTCTGTATCAATTCTATAAATAATATCATCTCCCAAATGCCTGACCAACCTGTCTTAAATATCCAGTGTCAATCTAGGGAAGAAATCAAGAATGCCCTTACCCTGTTATTTCATTGGACACTGTCTAAGAGAGCCCAAGATGCTTCCTTGACAGGGCCTTATCTCGCAGGGCAGATAGTCGCAGGCCTCTCTGTTCTAGCTGATGAATGGTGGCGCTGGCTCCCACAGGAAGCCAGAAATGAAATGATGAATGCAAATGATGCTGACCAACAAGTTTTACGTGCTCTAAGCAAGCAATTCATGGAGGAGATGATCAAGATGATTCTGATCATTTAGCCTCATTATATATGTCTGCTCGGCTTTGTAATCTCTCCCAAGCCGAAGAATATTTCTGCTATATGCATAAGTTGTTGATCTCCTCTGGGAAAGCTAATAACCTAGCTTATCTAAAGCATTATTTGCGTAGCTTCCCAGGACATGTCCCAGATGCGGTTGAAAAATATATGAAGGATAAAAATCTTGATTACCGCAATCTCTCTCTTGCATAGCTCCATTATCATATTCTTGAAACCTGACAAGAGCATTGTCTCAAAAAAAGGGTCAGCAAAGATTTCAAGAGGCACCAAGATATGATTACCCCTTCGTTTTGTAAAAATGTTGCTCAAATGCCAGATTGGGGTTGTGGTGCTCACAATAGAGGACACTTACAGTCTGGATGTAAGTGCCATCAAAAACATAAGAAGAAAGGCTTTTATACGAGTCAACCTTGCTTCCATCATCCTAATAAGCCTTTGCAATACTACAGAAAGTCTAAACCCAGCAAAGCTAGATGCCACAGATCTGTTCCCCGGCGAAAATTTATAAAACGCCGTTCTGAAGTAGCTGACAAAGAAAAATGCTTCCTCTGTGGTCAGAAAGTTCATTGGGCTAATAAGTTCCCAAAGCGGAAATCCAAACCCAGCCTTGCCACTTTTTGTCAGTCTCTGGATCCAAGATGGTGGGATATGCCAGATGACAATGAAGCACCATTTGCTGATGATTTATTTGTACCATCTGATGACTCTTCAGACAGTGAGTCTGATGAACCTATCCTTGGTAAATTTGCTTCACCTTCATCCTCGTCTACTTTTGAGTCTGAAGCCGAACCAAATTTAGGGGGGTTCGAGTTGCCTGAATTTGACTTTTCCTTAAATATGTTCTCTTTAAACATGTCTTCTCTCCAAAAGCAGCAACAAATAGAGAAGCAGCTTGCAGCAATAGACCTGCAACTCTTAGAGACACAACCCTACCAGTATCAGTTAAGAGCCTCTTTGAAAGAAGAGAAGAAGCACTTGCTCAAATAGCTAGAGCAAGATAAAGGGAAAAGAAAAATAGATGATGTACCTCCTTCTTAGACATTATATAATCCGATTAAATTATATAAAAGTTACCCTGATGGACATTAGGATAGGAAGAGGTACAGAGAAGATAAAGAACACTTCCTCAAATTACAGATTAGAGAGAAGCAACAATAGCTGAAACAACTTTGTGCAGAGATAGAAGATCTCAAAGATATGGTCAAGGTTATCCAAATAGAATGAGATCAGTCATCAGACAAAGATCTGAGTAAGCACTATGAGAGAGCAGTAGCTATTGAAAATCCCAAGGAGAGAATCCCTTCTCCCCCTAAATAACTTTCTCTCTCCATGCTTACAGGCCCTAAAATATATATATCTGTATAGTTTAAACCTTCTAAGTTTAAGCCCTATAAATTAAGTTGCATGTTAGACTCCGGGTGCCAGGTAAACTTGGCAAAAGGTTCTGCACTCCCATCTTACTATTGGGAGAAAACATCTAACGGAGGAATAGCCATAGAAGGAACCCCAGTTCCTCTTGAAGCCAAAGCAGAATTATTACCTATAAATCTTAATGGAGTCTCTGATAAGCTGACAGTGTACAGATTAGATAGTCTTAGCGATGATTGTGTATTAGGATCAGAATTTTTTAGTAGAGTTAGCCCTTTTACTGTTGATACAAAGAAAATGCAGTTTTCTTGTATATTAAATGGAAAGCCCTTAAGTCTTCCAATTTCTTTCCATTCTTCTGCTAAATGTAAAATAACCAAGGCTAACCCTGTATAGAAGCCTTCTCCTGCTCTCCTAAATAAGATGGATCGATGCAAAGCATTCTCTGAGATTCATGGAGAAAAGGTCTTAAAAGAGATCTCTGAGAAACTTAAGAAAGATTGTTGCTCTGACAGTCCAAATTCCTTTTGGACCAGTGAAAAATATTTTGTGTCTCTACCCTACGATCCATTATAGAAAATAAAGCCCATGAAAGCCTCTGCTAGGCTTATGTCTCCTACAGAGAAAGAATTTTGTAGCTAGGAGATTAAAGAGCTATTAACAAAGGGACTGATAGAACCATCTAAAAGTCCATGGGCATGTTGAGCTTTTGTTGTAAATAAACATTCAGAAATAAAGAGAGGAAAACCACGATTGGAGGTAAACTATAAGCCGCTAAATGCTGCTTTACAAAAGGTCAAATATCCTCTCCCAGATAAGGCCAGCCTACTACAAAGAATTGCTGGTTGTACAATCTTCAGCAAGTTCCATCTAAAGTCTGGATTTTACCAGATAGGCATAAAAGTTGAAGATAGATTCAAAACGGCATTTGTTGTCCCTCATGGACAATACCAGTGGAAAGTTTTGTCGTTTGGTATCAATAATGCCCCGTCCGAATTTCAGAAACGCATGGAAGACATCTTTCGAGAAAAGTTATGGGCATTAGTGTTTATAGACGATATTTTAATCTTCTCTAAAAGCTTGCAAGAACATCTGAAGCACCTGCAAGAATTTTATGACTTAGTCTATAAGCATGGATTAGTTTTGTCTGAGAGCAAAATGGAAATAGGGAAAACTGATATTGAGTTTCTTGGCTTTCGAATTCAGAAAGGTCAAGTTATTTTATAGGATCATGTGTTAAAATTTTTTAGTCATTTTCCCTGATCAAATATTAGACAAAACTCAATTGCAGAGATTCCTTGGGAGTCTCAACTATATTCGGCCTTTTTACAAAGGTCAAGCAGCTGACATCTTCTTGTTACAGCAAAGGTTGAAGAAGAATCCTCCAAGATGGTCAGCAGACATGTCACAGGCAGTGCAGCAAATAAAAAGAAAAGTTTTAGAACTGCCACCGTTATCTTTGCCGACAGGAACAGGAACATTAATTATTGAAACTGATGCTTCATCAACCACTTGGGGTGGATTTTTATTAGAATCAGTTGAAGGCAAAGAACATCTATGTGGATATGGATCGGGATCATTTAAAGCTGCAGAATTAAATTACCCCTCCAGCCACAAGGAAATTCTCGCTGTAAAAAAGACAGTGAACCATTTTATTCTATTCTTTAAACCAGTGAGATTTACCATTAGAACAGATTTTAAAATAATGCCCGGAATATTGAAAAATGAAAATGTGATGGCTGAAAACAATAGTAGAATACTTAAATGGTTTATTTGGCTTAGTAACTTTGATTATGATATTGTGTATAAACCAGGGTATTTGAATCGTTTGGCTGACATGTTAACCAGAGAATCAACAAAAGATTAGCCTCCATCATTAAGCATGTTTTCTGGACAAGCATCAAGTTCCAGAACCAGGCCAGAGAAGTCCCGACCAGTCCAGCCAACGCAGCCAACTGCTTCACTTCTGCCAACACCAAAGGGTGGTTTGTTTTTATTGCCTTGGGAAACATCATTACCAGAGGAAATCCATCGTCAGATATTGGAATCTGCTCCTCGAGCCGAAGCAGAAAGATTTCTAGAGTTAACTTTAATTCAGAGCATTCAATCTTCCCCAATGAAGATTGAAATAATGGAGCGATGGGAAAAAGGATCATTTCAGAGCTTCCATAAAGACCGCGAAAAATTAATCAAATGCAAGGATATGTGGGTAGAATGTAATGATGAAAAAGAAGGACCAGTCTAGTATGTAGACTTAGGAGAAGGGAATCTCTCCTAGACTACTTACAACTTAATCCTTCAATTTTGTAGAGAACAAGGAAAGGTTGTTATTTGCACAGATCCAAGCAATCTGAGGAACAAAGCTTGGTCTGGTTGGACAGAAATCTTCTTGGATCGATTATGTCCAAGAAAAGATTGGGAAAAGGGACATCAATTGTTAATTAAACACTCCAAATGTGCTTTTGGGATATTATAGTTCAAATACTTGCATCATATTGTTGGATAATATGGGTCGGAGAGTGGATCCTAAGAATATTGGTACAACAATGTAAGAATATTTCCATCCTGAAAACTCTAAGAGATTCAATGGTTTTTTAAGCATTATAGGCTATTATAAGAACTTTGTGAATAAATATGGTAAAATTAGAATCCCATTTAGAAACTTGCTTAAGAAAAACACCTTGCATGGAACAAAGTGATAGAACAAGATTTATTTGTTTCAAAGCAAGCCATGTGCACCATCCTAGTGTTAGTTATAACATATTTTAGTAATACTTTTCCATGGGAATGTGATACCTTTGGAAAAGGTTTTGGTGCATTAATTTTAATGAAAGAAGAAGAACCTTAGCATTCACCAATACACAATTCTGTGAGAAAAATTTACGAACAACTACCTATAGGAAATAAAATATGGCCATCGTATATGCATTGGACACATATCGACCATATCTCATATGGAAATGATTATAGATCAAGACAAATAACCACAACTTGAAGTACCTTTGGGAGAAAATATTTTCATTCCTAGAGAAGCATACATCGGTCACTCAGTTTCTTAGGTATGATTATGAGATCATATAAAAATGGGGAAAAAACAATGTTGTGGTAGTTGAATTATTAATGAAACACGTGGGAGATAGATCCCTATTTTTGAAATCCTTTTTGGTACCTAAATGGTTAGAAGGAAAATGAAAAGAATGGATAGACAAGGGTGTTACATATCATCTCATTAAGTGACTCTAGAAGGATCCCATCTCTCCCCATGGTTACACTTGGAAAAAGATAGCATTGTGATGTAAAGTTCATCTTTTGTTGGTACATACATCTACTTTAAATCATATAATATTGATAGAGTTTCATTCATCCACTCTCACAGGTCACCCGGCATTTCAAAAAACTTATGCACACACTAGGAACTCCTTCTAGGTAGCAATACAAAAGGATATCCTTATTTTTTTAGTGGAATGTGACACTTTCCAAAGGAACAACGGTGAGATAGTAAAGTCTCTTGAGGTATTGCTAACATTCCCATTCCTAGCCACTATTTAAGTTGGAATTTCCATGGATTGTATTGTCAGGGAGTCTTCCAAAATAACATAAATTTAAATAATCATTGTGATAGTTGATCTACTTTCCAAATATGCTTATTTTTGTTCCCACCAAAACCTATTTCCCCGTCAACAATTCCACAAAAAAATTTAGAACATATTTTCAAACTCCATGGCATACAAACCTCCATTTTGTCAGATCATGATTCCACAATCACTAGCAACTTTTGTCAAGAACTATTTATACTATATGGTACTCAATTGCAAATGAGCATCTCTTACTATCCCTAAATAGATGGCCAAAGTGAAGCAGTAAACAAGTTTCCCGAAACCTATTTCTGATGTTTTTATGGGGATGGTTAATTGGATTTCCACTAAACCAAACCTTCATTAACCCTCCATTATTATTGGTGCCAAATGTACCATGAATTCCTTTTCCTTTGTAGGTTGTGTCACTTTTATAAATGTGATTTATGGGTAAAATACTTGCGATACATAAGTATGAACCAAATATTAATGGTAAAAACCTATTGTACACTTCCTCCATATGAAATATTGCAAACAATTGCTAATTAAATATTTACTTATGCCACAAGTGGGGTTGTTCTGTTATTTATATTTGTTCTCCCATATA
Organism: Pseudotsuga menziesii; assembly: GCA_001517045.1. Taxonomy (NCBI): domain Eukaryota; kingdom Viridiplantae; phylum Streptophyta; class Pinopsida; order Pinales; family Pinaceae; genus Pseudotsuga; species Pseudotsuga menziesii. Next base: position 29,286 of record LPNX010000465.1, on the reverse strand, counting down.
TGTAAAATATATTCATATATTCTCTCCTCATGTCATTATATTCTAAGCAGACTACAAGATAATTTACTATCAAATAAAGATTTAGTTATCCTACTCTTGTTCCACAATATTGGATTTCATGTCTTTATAATTTGCAACTATTATGTAGATTTCTCTTACTTTTATCTTTATTTCTTGTTTAAAGGATCTTCATATTTTCATATGGCATCTCCATTGTCTTAGTCTCCTCTTACACCTTACAAAATTCAACTCCTCCACCACAAAGTAAGTTCCATCACAACATAGACAATAATGGTATTACATTTATATTGACAATTTGTTTCATGATACACCCCCTCATTATTTCATCATTTATATGGTAGAAATAAGTTTTTTTATTGCATCATATCAAAGTTAGGATTAAATATTCTTTATAGGTGCTTTATATGAAGGTGTAGTAGTGTGTGTAAGTTCACTCAAATGGAAAAATTCTCTCTTGGAGAAATGTGACATCTCTAAGTTTCAACCCAATTATCTTCCACATATAAGTAATTTTTTTTGAGTTCGATCCTTCCTTTTCACTTGTCTTTCAAATTTATTTAGGTTAATCGTCTGTCTAAAGAAAATTTGTAAATTAATCAAAGCTTGTTTGATCTCCTTTTCTAATTTGTTATGTTCTTCTATTTTCTATTGAGACTTCATTGAATTAACTTAATGGATATATATCCCTACGTAACATAATCAACCATAAAATCATAATTTACCTATTGTCCTCCCCTCCTATTTTCTTTCTCTCTTCCTTTCTCTTATAGTTTTGAAGTTTTTCCCTAAAACCAAGTGGTGTCTCCACCCTCTCCTCTCTCCTACCTGATCCCATATATATCTAACATTTTGATCCTAATTAAGAAGGAGGCCAATCACACCTTGCATTCTTATGTCCAAGTCCAATTTGATAATTATATCATTAAACATATAGTTCTTGATCCTTGATCTTCTTTTAAACTTGTCCCTCTTTGAGAATTCCATAAAATGGGTTTTAGTAGCCTCTATTCTACTCGCATCACTTATGACATAGTCTAAGACATTCAATAAAGAATTTGTGTTACTCCTAAACACTTGAAGTCACTATTCAACCTAATATTGTGTCCTCTCCTTTCATTGATCTTGATAATGACCTTGAGTATAACTTCCTCCTCAAATGACCTTGGCTTGATGTTATGATAACCATCAGCATGCGTACCCTATTTAAGATATTCCCCTCTATAATGAAGGGGTTTCTTGTTAAATCTTAAATGATATTTACAATAATTGTCCCTTGCCTCGATGAATGCTGATGTTACGTTACTAAACCTCCCTTTCAATGATGCTTAAGAAATTCTATTTATTTCTCCTAGTTTTGAGTGATTTTGAAAAGAGTCAAAATTTCCTCAAGCCTTACTATCCTAATACACCTTATATATTGATATAATTGCAAGTAGTGCAAGTATCATAGGTTAAATACTCCTAATATGAAGGATCTTTTCATGCTATCAAATGAAAAAAATTGTTCATGATATTTCCTTAACATTTATTCAACATCTTACTCCCTTACCTCATAATCCTACATTGTATTCCAACATCCTCATATTTCTTTCCATCATTTAGACACACATCCTCAAATCCTTCCCTTTATCAATACTAATATTTTTTATAGGGTCATTTGTGATGACTTGTCATCGCTATATGGTCTCACTCTTCTTGTGCTTACATTGTTACTTCATCATATCTCTTCTATCTCAAGATCCCTTTTTTATCATCCTTTCTTCCATTGGCCTTCCTCATCATGGATTACCTCATTTTTTACTTTATCTCTCATTCAACATCCCTCCTTCCTTTCCCTTGATTGGTTGCGCTCAAGTGGGTTTTCCTCTTCCTTTTTCTCCTATGATCCCCTCCTTGTACAACTTATGTCCTTGTACCACATGGGAATTGTTTTCATCACCTACCATTCCCTAATTAATTTCGGTTGATAACTTCTCTTCATTGTCTTATATGATTTTCAAACTCCTCTTTACTTTTGTCCTTCTCTCTTAACACCAATTTCCCACACATGCTATAGGTTTAGGGAAATGCATTCCTATGTCACTAGCCTATCACCAGTATGTCAAGGTTATATCTATGTTAGAAGGTATCAATCCTTTCTCATAAGTTATAAATCTAAATGAAGCCTCATATCAATAATAAAAACTTTATGTAGCCAACTTGGGCCTTCTGTAGTTACTTTTTTTACCTAAAGGAATCAATTGTCCATTATTTTCTTCAATGCTTCACATTGTCCCTATGGTATTGTCCTCCTTTTCTTTTCCCTCACTCACTTCTGACAGCTTCCCTCTACCTTATTTTCTCTCTTCACCCTTCTTACTCATTTCTCTGCTTGTTGGTCACTACATTGGTAATTAGCTCCCTTTAATTAATTTTATTTAGTAGAGCCTTACAGAGTATGGCATGTTTCTAAATGTGACCAAACACTATATTTGAAATTTTGGTATTGGTAGTTGCATCCCATCAACTACAAATATTGGGTTACTTCCTCAACATATCTTTCCTCTAACCTCTTCTCTTCATTAATTTTTCACTATCATCATCACATATTTCCTTCACAAATTTTGCACTAGTCTTCCTACCTCTCACCCTTTTTATATTCTATTTCTTCCCTATCTTGGTTAGGTCTCATATATTGTCTTCATGATTCATACCTAGAATTGGTTCCTCTCACATCTTGTCTTTGCTAGTACCCCCCTAACATTCCACCTCGTCCCTCATGCTTTACTAGTGCTTCACAAGAATTTCTACCTTTTTGAAGTTATTCTCTCCTTTCCCTTTCTCCTTTCCCATCCATCCTAGAGAGTTGGTGTCTCTCACGAGGGATTCACTTTGTAGAGAAATATCTTATCACGTTCATTCATAAATGGGGGTTTTTAATTGTGAAAAATAAGGTCAAGATATTGTAGGGATTAGGGGGCAGGGAATATGGTATGGGGGTTTATAGGTATTGAAGGAGTATAAAAAAGGGTTTCTAGTAAAAATAAGGAATATATTATAAAAATAGGGTTTTTTTAAATGGGAATATGAATTTGGAGGGAGGTTCAACAAAAGGATTTATGTAAATAATTATCAATATCTAGTGAAATTAGCAGTATTCTTTAATATCCCATGAATGAAGGTGCTATGACATGGTTTCACTAAGTGAAGACCTCATGGTGTCTCTTTTCCTTTCTCACTTAAGATAATGCACTAGCACTTATATTGTAAGTACATATCTTGCTTTGGATTAAGATTGAATTCATAACTCTGGTCGATCTTGTTTTTTTCATTCCACTTATTTGAAATATATTTCTTTATTTACACCATCCAAAACTAACTTGCTAGCATGGGATTTCTTGGAAAACCCAAAAAAAGTACCTTACATCATTTTTCCTATGCGTAGGTAACTATAGGTATCATTAACTCACCATACACGCTCTTTCACATTAGTTCAACATTTAATTTCATGTTTTTTTTTCTATTGTACTTTCATGTTGATTAGACATGCTTATATATTTTGTTTCATAATCTAACTATTGTTTTATTTAGACAATTGTTGGGTTTAACGTCATCTTATTCCACAGTGTACCTTTTCTTTTGCTTCCATAGAAGTAAGGAATATTTATTTCCTCTCATAGCATTCTATTCTTGACATGCATATTTCTTTCTCATTCTTTCTTTACTCTTTGTCTCTTTTGTTTTGCTTCCATAGAAGTAAGGAATATTTATTTCCTCTCATAGCATTCTATTCTTGACATGCATATTTCTTTCTCATTCCTTTTTTACTGTTTGTCTTCAATTTACAGCATATCATATTCCCCAAAATCATCTAGCATCGATTATTTATCCATTCAATTATTTGAATGAAAAGTCGGCATCATCCCTCAGACAATGAAAATTTCGTTAAGGGTAAGAGAACATTAATTGACTAAGCAGTTTCTTCGATTAATCATTGATTTTCCATTATACTCGCTTTTGTTTTCTCTTTGTATTATATGCTTTGCTTACTTCTCACACTTCCTTGAAACTTGATTATTTTCCTTCTCATAGATAATAACTCGTATAATGGAACACTATGTAGCATATAGATTTCACACTTCATAAGCATATATACACATAGCATCCTACAGGTTCTATGAAACAACCTAATTTTATGCTATGTTTGTACATGAACTTCTTCATCGTGATGTTGCTACTTCTCATCCTTCGTTATGAAGGATCTTCTCTCCTAAATTATACTCCTTTGAGTCACTTTACCCTAGTATTAGCATGTGATATATTGTGTATGTCTAGTACTCAAGTGGTTCTCCCATATTTCCTCCTCCCTTGTCTTTATGCCTTAGTAATTGGTTTTAATCTACTAGGTTATTACCTAGGGTATTTCCTTGGGGGAATTCTCAAATTGGTTGTGTTATTTTCCTCACTCAAATGCCTTTATGTAGACTCATGGATGACGAGGGTGTTCTATTTAGGGTTGTCAATGCATCAAATAAATTTAGGAATGCTTAATTGATGTACACTAAGTGAAACATTTCATAACAGTTCATGATTTCTTCTGCCTAAGTGTACCACAGATTCCTTGTGATGTACCATGCAAATAATATATGTTATGTGGAACATAATGTGCATACATGGAAAATATATATGGTACAATATTTTAATTCACTGTCAAAATTTGGGTCATTCTTCATTTATAAATTGTGTTTTACTCAATCCCTAGTACAATGTTCACTTACACGTTGAGGTCATTTTCATATCCATTTATAACATCCCCCTCTTGTTTATAATGTATATGTCGATGTTATTTTATCATATAATTGTCTTTCTTCTTTTGAAGTAATTCTTATGTTTACAAAAAAACTATATACAATAGAAAACAAATAAAACATTTGGAGGGTATGCAGAATGGAATTTACATCCTCATCCTCATAGAAAATAAAAAGGGGATTGTACGTACAAATGTATTTACATCCCCATCCTCTCATTACCTTTCCACTACACTTGAATTGGAGCAAATACTTAATCTAGATATCCTACTTTTCTTCTATGTTCTTGGGTTGGTTATCCCTATAATCTCTAGATCCTATACATGTGTATTTATTACTTGTGGCTTGATTTCTTCATTGAATTCTTATTTCTTTATTTTAGTATTTCTTCATTGGACTAGTCCTATACTACAACTACAACTTGGAAAGTTCAATCACCCAAATCAAGGGAGGTTCAAGACAATTAATAAAATATAGACATCGCCTTTCTAAGAAAACTTTCATCACCATAAATCACTTCATTGTTTCATCATTTTAATGGTAGATCTAGGTGATTTTATTGCATTGCATTGGACATCGATATTAGTCATGTTTTGTGCGAAGTTTTAGCAATGTTTGTAGATTCATTCACCTAAAGAAATCATATTTTAGATACTCATGAAATCTGTCATATTCATTCCAAGTAGGGTTTACACATATAACAACATTTTTCCATGTGAATTCCTTCATTTTTACCCTCTTTCATCTTCAACAACTGTGTTAGTTAAATTAGCATAGGATATCAATCAATAAATCCTAGTTACCTGATATATAAGCCATCCTTATAGACAGGTCTATATATTGAAACATTTACTAAGATCTCATGAGTCCATTTAAGAACAATAAATGTCTTTCCCAAGCAACTAAAATCATGCATGGATTCATAAAGGAGGGAGATAGAAGCGAGTTACGAATTTTCTCATTGTTATTGACTAAAAATGACATCTATGCTCAATATTTGTCTAAATTGTACCTTTATTCATTCAAATAATCCATTGTTTGCCTTTAACTATTTGTTGAGCTATCTTCTATTTTTGTTTTTTTTCCTTTCTGTGAAATTGAAGAGGAACTTGAACTTGAGGGTCGTGATAGGGACGAAGGAGTTTGAGGAGGTTGCCACCCAACTCATTCTTTACCTTTTGTTTTTTTTCCTTTCTGTGAAATTGAAGAGGAACTTGAACTTAAGGGTCATGATAGGGACGAAGGAGTTTGAGGAGGTTGCCACCCAACTCATCCTTTACCTTTTGTTTTTTTTCCTTTCTGTGAAATTGAAGAGGAACTTGAACTTGAGGGTCGTGATAGGGATGAAGGAATTTGAGGAGGTTGCCACCCAACTCATCCTTTACCTTGACTTGCACCTTCTTCATTCTTCTTTCCTTCTTTATATAATTATTCCACCATGGTTTTCATCTCAAAAGTTCTTGGTAAAACATCACTTCATATTCTAAGAGGTTTTCTTCCTATGAACACTCAAATGCTTGTCTTTGGAGTGCATAACTATATCTAAAACCAATCTCAATGATTGTACTCTTCAAGTCAACTTTCTCTCTACTTCAGAATAGCATACAACACAAGCACTTGTGCAGTTCCACATTAGCATATCCATGACCAACTATTGCTATAGCCAAGTTGATCTAAAATTAGTACTAAATGATTCACTCTACTAATTGGTTTAATGAATAAAAAAATGATCTTTCGAAGATTGAAAACTAAAAAACCAGAGTTATGTATATGACTAGAGCAAATTGATAATTAGTACTGCATGATTCACTCTAGTAATTGGTTTAATGAATAAAAAAACTGTCAAACTATCTTTCAAAGCTTGAAAACTAAAAAACCAGAGCTATGTATATGACTAGAGCAAATTGATAATGGTTTATAAATATCTATGGGTCCACTTCAAATAAGAAACTAATCTATTAAGAATAATGAAAGTAAATTATTACAACTGCAAAAAGTATTCTTTGACGTTACCCAGAAAGATTACAAAGGCTTTTTCCTGCAATTAATGAACTGAAGATCTCTTTTTCTCCCAGTAAAGGGGCTTCACCTCTGAATCCTTCTATACTTTAGATGTCTCTTATTGAGGCAATAGTTAGGCCGAATCAATAGAAAAACCTGTTACACACAGTTCTCTCTATATGAGGCATGCGGAACTATAGAGTCTAAGTGCACTGTATGAATAAGTCAAGCGAGTAAAATTGACTCTGCAGGGAATAAATCATGTGAATAAAATTGTCTGTACAAGAATTCGATGGCTCTATGCACCATGCGATTATGTTCTCTCCCTTTTCGTGGTAAACTCGGACTATTTATAACATCGAATCAGTTCAACAAAACCTTTAATTCCGTTGACTCCTGGAGCTGTCTATAACTCGAGCTTATGAAATGGCGGGGTTGGTTTGTCCCAAAGCGTTTGATATTAACGGGGACTAGAAATTTCCCCAAATGGCCAGATATTCATTAAGAAGTTCATAAACTTCTTGCGCCGTCACCACATTGTAACATGGAGATAAATTCTAGATTATTTGCATTTTTTGGGCAAATTTTATGGAGGCATCTTTAATTATATAATTTCAATAAACTAAAACTGTAATTTTAACAATTTTACTATTTTTATTAGAATTTGCGCTGAAAAAATAATGTAAATAACTCCACATAGACTCCTTGCTGGTTAGCATAAATCGAATTACAAATTCATCCGAAGAAAAATCTTCGAAATCTGCATTGAAAATTGATCTGGTCGTTTTCGACTTGGACCAGTTGTTAGGATCCTCCTGAATCGTGACTCTAATTGAAATGCTACATAAAATCCTGGATCCAATAATGTCTCCACACACAGCGAATATGATCTTGCACATAAAATGTTATATAATATTTAAGAGAGGTCACACATCCATATAAGCATTGATCGTATAGAGATAAAGGTATAATCCATAGAAAATGAAGAAAACCATTTGAAGCATTCTCCATAAAGACCTCTTTTATCATATGCTGGTAAATGTTTTGCAATTGGAAAGAAACCAATTCATCATAAAAGAACAGTTTAAGAAGCCTGGACTATTTGTTTTAGATGATTTGCATAATTTTTTAAGGTGGTTTGTTCTACACTTTTTTTTACTTCTTTGGTAAAACCGGTCTAACACCGACTAGACAAGTAGAAGTCGAATCCGACTAGCCTTTTTAATAGACTACTTTTGGTTCGAGTGACTTACCTTTGACAAGTTTTATTTGGATGGAATTTTGATTCCGGCCAAGTGTAGTAGATTTAACAGCTTTTAGTGGAATTTTATATAGGGAGATTCTTAGTCTAAAGACTTTATAAATTGAAAAACATTTTTAAACGAGGGTAACTCTGAGTAAAACTGAACACAATTATGAATCGATAGATTTACAAAATCATATAACCAAATATTAAATAAGACTTGAGTCATAAAGACTAACTTTTACTCTGTGAAATAATCAAGTAATTTTGGAGAGAGTGTACGGCTAAATAAAACATGCATTTAACCATTTCAATAACTTTATACCAACTTTTAAAGAATCAACAAACAAAGTAAAAGGATCAAGCAGCAATTAATATTTCCAACATATTTTAACCCAAAAAACAAGCTATATCTAACTACAGATAGTCTATGAATATTATAATTTAATATAAATTATATTTTTTAATATTTTTATAACTGTATGCGATTAAAATATATGTATTAATTACAACAAATTAATCCATGTTAATTATAACTATCTTGTTCCACGATATGCTATAATTTGAAGATCATGATACATATTTCAGTGTAAATATTTATCTGAAAATATCATTTCAAGAAAGAATTTGTTCCAGAATATCAAAAGGCAGTTCTTAATTATAAGAAAATGAAATCGCATAGGTAATAGATGATTTGACATTTTCATAAAGTGTTTATTGAGATTAAGCTTTGTTTTGGTTTACGAATGAAAGGAGTGAAATCATTCTAATTAATAGTGATTTAATTTGGACGATTCTAATAATTAATTATAATATTGTTTATTAGGTGGCTGTGTAAAAGAAATGGTTGTAATATCCCGAATTTTGGACTTAATTAATACTTATAGGCATGAGCCTATTGATTATGATGTTAACTTAATATTTTATTTTTATATATTGGGTAGAAGACCCCACTGCATATGAACATGATGATTTGTTTTATATATTGGGCGTAAGCCAATTATTGATGATATATATATATATATATATATATATATATATACGCTTGTTGCTGTTGGGCTTGGACCCTGAAACACATGATTGATGAGATGACATGATTGATGAGATGTTTTTTGTTGAGCAAAGAGCTCTGGAGCACATGTGTAATTAATGTTTTGTGTTGAGCGAAGAGCTCTAAAACAAATGTGTAATAAATGTTTGGTGTTGAGCGAAGAGTTCTGAAGCACATGGGTAATTAATATTTTTTGTGTTGAGCAAGAAGCTTTGAGAGGAAATTTGGGGTCTGAAATGGGCCTTATAAGAAAACGCGTCAACAATAAGTTCTTGTGAGTTGGAATTCAAGATATTCTAGGAGGTCACCTTCACACCACTATGCAGAGCCAAAACCAAAGCAACCAACAACCAAGCGAAATGACAAGCCATCGTGGAGCCAAATCCTATGTTGGGGCTGCCATGATTTTCAATACGCATTGATGGCACCAGCTGGTGTCCATTATCAAGGCCAAAAACAACATCTCAATAGTTTGCAAAAGACACAATATCCTCACCACCTTTCCCATTGCATAATGTTAAAACCCCAACGTTTAATGCTTGAATCATGCCATATATTTCACTACCCCATAGTTTAATGCAGGGTATAGGCATTATATGCAATATGATATTTAGGTGCTAAGCCTTTAAACCCTTGCTTATCATTCCCTTTGGGCCTATGCATAAGACCATGGCATAATTCTTATTCCATTGTATGTTGTTTGTTTCATAAAATCAATATGTGGTCTTTTAACCAAAGTTTATAACCTGTCAAGAATAAATAAAAGATGCATTTATAATTTTAATACAATAAATATGAAATACACCTAGGTTAACATACGAATAATTGATGAGTAAATATTAATGAATAATAAATGTCACTTAGATAAGCAGTCTAGGTTTGGCAGAGAATAAGAGGGGTAATTACCTTGTCACTAAACCAAGTATGTATGAAACAATAGTAACGATTAGTGGGTGTGACTAAGCTGCGAGTGCAAATACACATGCATGTAAACAAGTTAAGAGTTACTTAGTTCAAACTAAACTAAGTAAGCCCCCTAGACAAGTAGAAGCTTTACCTCTCAAATAGTCACATGGGAGAACGAGTCTCGACACTCCACCCACTTTAGTTCCAGAAACAAAGTTAAATTAGTATAAATAACAAGTAAGACTATGCAGAAATGAACGAAGCATATAATCAAGTAATGACATATACATAATAATCTATAACCATAATAATAATGTAGTAAACAAACATTATGACATCGTAAGTAAAATACACTAATATCCATAACTGAAAGTAAGATGATAGAACGTAAGAACAGCTTACGACCAAACAATGGTACATTCAGTCTATATCATATTATGCAAGTTCAATAACATTCCGCATAGATATTTTTTACTAGCCTAATAAAAACAAATTATTTTCAATTTTTTGGGACATTACAAGTGGTATCAGAGCCTAGTTTCAATACTAAGAGACCTATGGGCGCACCAAGCATTCACTGCAAAGAAAATAAAGTTTGTTATTAAATTTTGTTACTAACAGAAATGTTTCTGTCGTTAAATTTTTTGCAAATTACAGGAAATTTTACGAAACAGTTCATATTATGAATACTAAGGAAGATAACAGTCGGTTAGAAAAGATGAACACCCCCACCTCAGAAGCAGATCTGGTGGTGGAATTAAATTTTGATATTTTTAAGACGATACACAATCTTCAAGCATAATTGCAAAGTTTCAGAGAAGATAGTATGAACGAAAGAAAGGAACAATAAGCTATTAATGAAGCATTACCGAGAAATATGACGGGAGGAAGCCCGCAGGGAAAGCCTACTCAGTCCACAGACAGATCCAAAAGATAAACTTACCATAAATGGGCCAATAGCCCAAAAGAAGAAGAAAAAGAGGAATGTACCCTTGAAATACCGAAAGGATATCATCATAGTCCTTCCAGTGATGGCTCGATTTCTCCTCATAGAAAGAAACAAAGAAGCAATGACACTCTTCAGGGAGAATTTATAAGAATAAGAGCCTCGACCTATAAAGGTGAAGTAAACACTGGGGAGAAAGGTGAAGAGTGGCTGCTAGGTATGAGCAAATATTTCTAAGTTCATAACTACTCAAGTGAGATGAAGGATCGGCTTGCAATATATAATTTAAATGGTAAGGAAACAAGATGGTGGAGGGATTTGAAACACACCAAAAAAGATGAGCTAAGAGAAATACGCTCGGATAACTTCCAAAAATTATTCCAAGAAAAGTGTATTTCATAAAGGTTTTTTTTACCAAAAGGTGAAAGAGTTCCATGAGATACGTATGGGGTTCATGATTATGGATTCTTTTATTAACAAATTTCTAGATCGGCTACATTATGTACCATACATTAAGGCTAAAAAGGTAAAGATCAAGCAGTTTTTAGGATGTCTTCCTCCCAAATTTCAGGAAAGGATTGAATTCGACATGCCAAAAACTTTGGATACCATGCTGCACAAGACTAGGATCTAATCTAAGCATGGGAAGCTATGGAAAGAGAACATGAACTGAAACATATACAAGTCGAAGAACTTTTCTGATAGCCGCAAACCTGGGTTTAACCCATAACCACATAGAAAGTAGAATAACAGCTTTCCAGCAAACAAGAACTTCAATAAATATGGTACGAAGCCTTACGTACCAATTCCTAATGTTAACAAGCGATTTGAAAGTGGAGCCAATGATACTCCGTTACCGATCAAGTGCTGGAAATGCAGCGAGCCTCATTATGCCTGAGATTATAAGAAAAAGACCAATGGGGTATTGCATAACTTACAAGAAGAACCAACTATCGAGGACATAGTGGGAACATTGCGGATCTATGCAGCATTCGATGGTTGACAGGCAGACCATCAAGCTACCATGGTTGAGATAGAAGGTAGGATTGTGAACTCCTCTATTGCAATACTTATTGATCTCGGTGCTTTTCAGAGCTATGTTTTTCCTAAAATTGTTGATGTGTGCAAACTAGGAAAAGCAAAGCATGATAAACCCTTGCTAGTACAGTTAGCCACTAGTATGAAACGAAAAGTTTCGAAAATAGTTAAAGATTGTGAGGCAAACCTGAATGGTTTTTCTATGAAAGTAAATGTAAACATCTTGCCCTTAGGATCGTACAATATACTTATCAACATGGACTGGTTGGAACAACACCATGTCATGCTTGATTGCTTACACAAGTCAATATTGTGTATTGATAGCCAAGGGAACCAAGTGAAGGTTCAAGGAATTCCAAATAAAGTTTCTGTGAGAAAAATAACTTCCTTACAAGCGAAGAAATGCATGAGGAAAGGTTGCAGGTTGTTTTCAGTAAACATCCAAGACCTAGAGTCTGAAAGAGAACAACACATAGAATAATTCCCCGTTCTTGAATAATTCAAGGATGTATTTTCTGAGGAAATCGTAGGATTACCTCCGAAACAAGACCTAGGATTTTCCATCGAACTGACCCTAGGATTAGTTCCAGCTTCCAAATCCCCTTGCCGCATGAGTGCACCTAAGTTGGTGGAAATCAAACTACAGTTGCAGGAGTTGATAGAGAAAGGGTATATCTGGCCCAGTGTGTCTCCTGGGGGAGCACCGATACTGTTCGTAAAGAAGGAGGATGGTTAATGCAGATGTGCATCGATTAGCGTTAGTTGAAAAAATGATGATCAAGAACTGATACCCACTCCCTCAAATCGATGACTTGATTGATCAGGTGGGAGGAGCCAAAATATTTTCAAATATTGATCTGCGATCCGAGTCCCGTCAGGTATGGATTCATGACGAGGATATTCACAAAACTGCCTTTCGTATGAGGTACGAGCACTACGAGTTTGTAGTGATGCCGTTCGGGTTGACCAATGCACTCGGAAAATTTATGTGTATGATGAACAACATATTCAGTAAGTATCTAGATAACTTTGTCTTGGTATTTATAGATGACATTCCAGTTTATTCCAAGAAGAAAGACGAACACAAAGAGCACCTTCGCATAGTACTACGAGTGTTATGAGAACACCATATTTACGCTAAGTTTAGTAAATGTGAGTTTTACAAACCACAAATACACTACTTGGGTCACATTATCTTTGAGATAAGGATAGCTGTGGACTTGGAAAAAATTAAAGCCATAAAGGATTTTCCTACCCCTACTAGTTTCACTGGCATTATGTCCTTTTGGGGATTAGCTGGATATTATCGAAAGTTCATTGAGAAATTCTCGAGAATCGCTTTCCCCATGACAACTTTGCAAAAAAAAGCAAATAAGTTGTTATGAAATGCCAAGTGCAAAAAAAAATTTCAAAAACTTAAACAGCTTTTGATGACTGCATCGATATTACGAATTGCATATCCTGATGGGGATTTCATTGTTTGCACAAATGCAAACAAGGAAGGACTTGGAGGATTCCTCTTGCAGAACGATCACGCGATCTGTTATGAATTGCGGAAGTTAAAAGAGCACCAGTAGAACAAGCCTACGCACGATCTTGAGTTAGCCACCATCATCAACGTGTTGAAAATGTGAAGGCACTACCTCATGGGAAGGAAGTTTTTTTTTGAAGACAGAAAAAATTAGTCTGAAATACTTTTTCAATCAACCGGATCTGAATGCAAGTCAAGCTAGGTGGTTGAATTTCCTTAGTGAGTACCATTTTTAGTTAAATCACATTAAGGGAAAAGAGAACAAGGTTGTCGATGCTTTGAGGCAACGAAATCATATGATATATGAGTTTAATTTGAGTCAAACCGATGCAGATTTGCATGAGAGGATTAGAACGGCCAACAGAGTTGACCCTTTCTATGTAGAAATCCTCAAGAAATTCCAAGAGGACAGGTTGTTTCAACAACAAAAAGAATACAAGGTAGACGAATCCGGACTTCTATGGTCCAAGGATAGATTGTATGCTCCAGAAGGAGGGGACATTTAGTCTAGCATCCTCACAGAATTTCATTAGGAACCCTACTCAGGGAACCCAGGATATCAAAAGATGATATCCGTCGTCAAAAGACACTTTTTCTCACCTAAGTTAAAGGCCGACATTGCGATGTTTATTGTGAAATGTCAGGAATGTGAGCTATTCAAAGCTGAGCATCAGCATCCTTTGGGATTGTTGCAGCTGTTACCCATTCCGGAATGGAAGTTGAAGGTTATTAGTATAAATTTTATCACCGGTTTACCGAAAAGTAACAAGAAAAATGATTCTATTTTTGTAGTCATTGACAAGTTGTCAAAAGCACCATACTTCATTCCTGTGAAGTCGGCCTACAAAGAAGTGAACATTGCTGATATGTTCTTGAAGGAGATATTTAGATTGCATGGGATACAAAAGGCAATCATCTCGAATCGGGATGTTAAGTTTACAGGAAAATTTTTGGAGATATTTATTCTCCGGATTGAAGACGTAGTTGAAATTTAGCACTACATATCACTTGCAGACAGACGGGAAGACAGAAAGCGTAAACTAGATTGTTAAGGACATGCTTAGAATGTATGTCATGAACAACCCCACTAAGTGAGAAGACTACCTGCATCTTGCAAATTTTGTGTATAACAATGGTTATCAGAATTCCACCAAGATGAGTTTCTTTGAGGTACTCTATGGACGGAAGTGTAGAACACCGGTTAGTTGGGATAGCCCAGTGGATCGGCTCATCTTAGGGCCTAATTTATTAATGGACTTTGAACAACTAGTTTCCAAGGTCCAGGTGAACCTTAAAGAACCAAAAGACCACCATAAAAGTTACACATATCGATAAAGACTTTCAATTAGGTGATCATGTCTACTTGAAAGTAAAAGCAAAACGAAGCTCGTTGAGCTTGGGTAGGTGTGGTAAGTTAGCACCTAGATTTTTTGGACCTTTCGAAATACTGGCCAAGAAAGTGCCAATGGAATATGAGCTAGCATTACCCACACATGTAAGAGTCCATAATGTGTTCCATGCATCCTTGTTAAAGAAATATGTTTATGGTACTAAACATGTAGTTGATTGGTCCTTATTACAGGTGGAACCTGAAGGGGAGTATGCCCCTGATCCTATCCATATATTGGACAAGAGAGTGGTGTAGCTTAGGAAGCACATCATAGTCCAGTTGAAAGTGCAATGGAAGCACTTTGAGGCTGATGAGGCTACCTGGGAGAATGAATCCACTATGAGAAAGGCTTACCCTGCCTTGTTTCCTAATGTCATTTAGAGTCCCTATAACACTAGGGATGATGTTGTTCTAAGAGGGGAGGGATGTAACATACTGAATTTTGGACCTAAACCTTATAGGAAAGATCCTATTGATTATGATGTTAACTTGATATTTTATTTTGATATATTGGGTCGAATACCCCACTGCATATGAACATGATGATTTGTTTTATATATTGGGTGTAAGACAATTATTGATGATATATATACTCTCTTGTTGGTGTTGGGAGTGGACCTTGAAGCACATGATTGAGGAGATATTTTGTGTTGAGCGAGGAGCTCTAGAGCACATGTGTAATTAATGTTTTATGTTGAGTGAGGAGCTCTTGAGCACATGTGTAATAAATTTTTTATGTTGAGCGAGAAGCTCTGGAGCACATGGGTAATTAATATTTTTGTGTTAAGCAAAAAGATCTGGAGCACATGAGTAGTTACATTTGTGTTGAGCGAGAAGCTCTGGAACACATGAAAATATAATTCGAAGTGTTGGTCATAAGCCTTGGAGCCTTCGATCAGTGATGTTGAGCATAAGCTCTTAAGTATCAGATCGTTGGCCATTGTCTACCTAGGTGTATCATACAAGTACATCCTAGCATTATTGTTGAGAGAAGAGCTCTGGAATTGCACTAAGTTTGTAACTCCTTGTTTAAGAGTTGAGTATGGGCTCTCGTAAGCAGTAGGGGTTACTAAAAATAATTTAATAACTTTCAAGTGAAAATGACTTGAGAAAAATATTGATATCATCAAACTTATTTATAAGTGATTAAATGAAATTTCGAATTTCTGTATTCTCATCAAGTATTGAAGAACTACTATGTTATACGAGGGAATCAAACATGCAAGGATGTTTAGAGTTTCCTATCCTAGTAGACCTAACCATCTACCTATTTTGACCTTAATGAAGAAGTGTCATTAAGTCTAGGGATCATGGTATATGATGCCCAAAGACAAATGTTAACAAATGTTATATTATTATGTATTTTATACATGCTATGTATAAAGAGTAAATATAGTAATAATATTAATGATGAAAGAACAAAAAGAAATCTCCATTCATTATTATTTATTAAATTAAAAGATAATAAATAGTACAAATACCTACAAAAGTCTAATTATGAACTAGTTGAAAGTTCCTAAGTTAAATTATTAAAAATTACCGAAATTAAGTAAAAATGGTTAAATCAAGAAATCAAGAAGGTTTCTTGATTTAATTGTCCCTTTGACTGCAATGACTGTCTATAAAGTCTTAAGCCAAGGAAAGGCTAAGGGTTCAGATCAATCTAAGGAGAGTCATTATTCTTCCTGTTTTGCTCTCAACTGAATTCTTGGAGAACATTTTTCTGGAAGGGAAAAAGGAGAACTGATCCATACCTAATATACCAGATAGAAAACCCTACCTTAGAAACTCTAAGCTACTTGCATGTTGGAGTCTAGCTCGGGGGAATCCGGATTAAACCAGGAACGGTTCCAGGTCATGCTTGGGTGGAATGTGGTAGTTCCCAAGTGATTCAGTCATCTAATACAGAGGTCAGATCTGCCTATGAAGTGTCACATGATGCTTATTTGAGTGTGTGGGTTTAGCCATTGAAAGAGATTTAAGTTACATGTATGAAGCCCTAGAGTGCCTATTAAATTACTCTAGAATAAATGTTGGCTATGTTAGGAAAATGATTACATTGAATTTCCTAACTCTGTGTGTTTGGTTCTCTATTTAAAATCTTCTAAGGTTTACATTTTAAATTATAACCCTAGGCTATAAGTTATTTCTATACCATATTTATCTAGGGTTTATTCCCGAGTTTACTTCTACAATTTTAATTCATTTATAAATGTTTATCAAGGGATTTGCACCCTCGTTTTAATTTTCTATATTATTTTTACTGTTGAAATTGTGTTAAATTCAAACTAGGTTTTTATTTCATATCTATTACCTATTTATTGTTTTGGATTTTATAAAATCCACTAACATATTCCATTTGTTAGCAGAGGCATGTTTTAGATTTATATAGACTATTTCAGAAGTGAGATATACATATATAAGTATAAGCTTACGACCTATTTAACCTAAGCTATTGTCTACAACTGAACTACCATATATATAAATATATAAATCAACAGATATAAAATAGAAATACAAATCTAATCTACTAATACCATAACTATATCTAAAGCACAATTTATAAACATTCCATTTAAAATCCAAGCTAAAACCAAGAAAGACCTTTCAAGGTCTGCATATTTAAATACACTCTAACTACTAAATCATTTCCATTAACATAATTCCATCATAAGCAATTAAACAGAGTAAGTATCGTGACCACTCATTTGTCTAAAAACAAGTGCATTTTCCTAACTAGAATCCACGGTCCTAATATTATAAATCTAGATAATCAAATTATATGACATAAATCGAATAGTCCCATCTAAAATCAATTCACAGCCATCGTTTAATAATTAAACAAAGAACATTACAATATGAACAATTAAAAATACCATGTAATTACATTAAGTTCCTGTAGATGACCTTTGCCATTTTCTCTTACATAAGCTACGACAAATATTAATACACATGAATTGAATTATAAGCCCCTTTATAATCTTACAAAAATTCCATGTAAATATAAAGGAGAGGGCATGAATCGAATCTTGTGGGAACCTAAGCCCCAAATAGAAACCATCCACTTATTACAACTCAATATATCAAAAACGAACATGATTCGAATCTTGTAGAGTTGTTCTACACTCATCAAGGCCACGCTATACATAGAGTGTAACATTTAAATAAAATTGCTACAACGAGGTCGTGAGAACCTTATTCTTATACACAGGATTTAAATCAAAACAAAAATTATTACAGAGAGGTCGTAATACCTTTACTAAACAATGCGCAACATTTACATAAGCCACATCTTATAAATATACTTCACAATAATATAATTAATGATTCAATTCCTATCAACAAATCCATCTTCAGAAATGACTGCCACTCATAGTTTAAACCCACAACCATCTTAACATTTTTAATTATACTTATAAAATGAACAACACAGCCTGCCATACATTTTTCATTTCATATTATACAATAAAAACCGACAGAAAGTCTAAAACCCTCTAAGTTATTGCAGCAACCATGGAAGGAAGCTTACTCCATTCATGACAAGGCTTGCACCACACATTGTCGACATTTACATTCCCACAGCTAATACAGGTAATCGAAGTAAATATAAACAGATGTCCACGAAGGCAGAGGTCACATGGAACCCAAGTGCAACAAACAATAACGCAGTATAAATCTTTTTCATAGTCTAGTTAATATCCTTTGCAAGACATAAACACAACATGTTTTTCGCAATCCCCACATTTTATTTCATTTAACAAAATTTACACAGTCGTGCCAAGGCCCGTAGAACCATTGAAAGCAATGGTGTTTCCCCGGATTAAGTCTTAAATCCAATATGATTTACACAAAGTAAATACATGCAGAGCATGTTAAAATTCCCAAGGACGATCACTGCAAACAACACCATTAATTACAAACTCAATCTCTGTAAACCCAGGCCAAAGGGAAATCAAAACCCCATATATTAAAACTCCAAACTACAACAAGTCACAACCCAGTTTCAAATCCAAGAGGTGACAAGCATTATTTTGTTATCAGGCTTACCGTAATGGTAATTCCAACCCACGATTTACAATCATGCTACGAATCCCTTGTCTTCTCATCGCCCTTTCACCTACAACCACAACCCAAGCAATAAAAGATGAGAAGTATGGAAGCTGCAGTAAGAAAACAAACAAACCAAAATGATGTAAAAACCACAACAACTATCATGCTTTCGAGGCCCCGAGAGGTCACCTTCACACCACTGTGCAGAGCTGAGACCAAAACAACCAACAACCAAGTGAAATGACAAGCCATCGTGGAGAGAAACCCTGTGTTGAGGTTGCCACAATTTCCAATACGCATTAATGGCACCAGGTGGTGTCCATTATCAAGGCCAAAATCCACATCTCCATAGTTTGCAAAAGACACAATATCGTCGCCACCTTTCCCATTGCATAATGTTAAAACCCCAACATTTAATGTTTGAACCATGTCATATATTTCACTACCCCATAGTTTAATGCAAGGTATAGGCATTATATGCACTATGAACTTTAAGCACTAAGCCTTTAAACCCTTGCTTATCATTCCCTTTGGGCCTATGCATAAGAGCATGGCATAATTCTTATGCCATGGTATGTTTTTTGTTTCATAAAATCAAGATTTGGTTTTTTAACCAAAGTTTATAACCTACCAAGAATAAATAGAAGATGCATTTATAGTTTTAATACAATAAATATGAAATACACCTAGGTTAACATACGAACAATTGATCAATAACTCTTAACGAATAATAAACGTCACTTAGATAAGCAGTCTAGGTTTGGCAGAGAATAAGTGAGGTAATTACCTTGTCACTAAAGCAAGTATGTACAAAACAATAATAACAATCAGTACGAAACAATAATAACGATCTGTGAGTGTGACTAAGCTGCGAGTGTTAATACACCTGCATGTAAACAAGTTAAGAGTGCCTTAGTTCAAATTGAACTAAGTAATCCCGCTAGAGAAGTAGAAGCTTTACCACTCATATAGTCACATGGAAGAACTAGTCCTGCCACTCCACCCGCTTCAGTTCCAGAAAAAAAAGATAAGTTGGAACCATATAAATAACAAGTAAGACTATGCCGAAATTAACGAAGCATATAATCAAGTAACGACACATACACAATAATGTATAACCATAAGAATAATGTAGTAAACAACCATTATGACATTGTATGTAAAATACAGGTAATATTCATAACTGAAAGTAAGGTGATAGAACATAAGAACAACTTATGACCAAACAGTGGTACATCCAGTGTATGTTATATTCTGCAAGTTCAATAATGTTCCGCATAGGTAGTTTTTACTAGCCTAATACAAAAAAAAATATTATTTTCAATTTTTGGGACATTACAATGGTTATGTTAAGTTTTATTGTTCTTAGATCATATTACAAGCCAATGACATGGATGTTTATTTAAATATAATTGTGCTTAGAGTAATTGTTTCTTTTTCAGAATGAAAGTCTAATTATACTTGACTTACGAGTTATATTTGCAGATATGTGATGTATGGTGTAATTTTTTGGACCATCTATAAATCTATAATCTTTGGAGCACATTCCTATATCAACAATTCTTGATGGCTAAGCATTTACAAAATATTATTTACTTTCTCAATGTTATGGTCAAGAAATTTGTTCATGCAGTATTTCAAACGTGTAATTCTGAGGGAGATAAAGAGTTTTTTCATATGGAAACCATTTTCCTTAAATACTGCAATCCCTTGAAAGTTTTGTGAGCAAATGTTGAATGATGAGGCTGATACTCTCATTGATTTATACGGGATCAAAATTCATTTGGCTAACCATGCTTCTAAATTTTACAAATGTTGAAGTAATATGGGACTTTTAGTGGATAGAATGTTTGTGTTTAATAGTGTATCATATTAATTTTTGGAAATATATTTTTTCCATGGGTTCCTTTATTGGATCTAATGAGTGTGTTCAATATTTTATCATATTAATTTTGGAAACATATTAGTTTTATCAAGATATATAAATTGGTACCTTTAGTGGATCCAATGTTTGTGTTTAATAGTGTATCATACTAATTTTTGGAAACATATTTTTTCCACGGGTTCTTGTATTGGATCTAATGATTGTGTTTAATACTCTATCATATTAATTTTGGAAACATATTTGTTTCATCCAGAGACATAAATTTATGTAGAATGCAGAAACGTTAAAAAGTGGTAGATGAGATGAGAAAATGAAACAAAGACTGTTAACATACTGTTGAAAATGTCTTTATTATCAAATAAAAGTTGAAATATTAAACCTTCGTAGTTTTTAAGACATTTATTTTAAAAAGCTACTTGTGATAAATGTTACAATATGAATAATGGAAATATAAATAATAAAATAAATATAAATAATTAATATATATAATTAATTTATAAATATTTAATTCTTTTTAATATTGTATGAAGAACACATTGATGCACCTTCGTGCACATCATCCATACACTTAGTCTATAAATAGATCCACACACCTAACATCCATATGGAACTCTACAACTACAATTTAAACCCTAAAAGTTTTCCGGCTAATTAATTCATCCCACCATCATGAAATACTTTATGGTAATAACATTATAATAAATCAAACTTTCATATAAGTTTGATGTAATGATGGTGTAAAGGAAAAACATTTAATATATTTAACTTTTTTTTACAAAATATTTTAAAATAAACTTATATTAATCATTTTTAAAAATAGATTATATTAAGGTAGTTACATTATGATATAGTGGTATAGATTTTTTATTTATCTGATACCCTACATTCCACAATTTCATGTAGGGCTCCTTTTTTTTTTTAATTGCCATATGAAGCCAAAACTTTTTGGGGAAGATGGGGAGTACTACATTCTACAAGGGAAAACCGATTTAAAAGAAAGCAAAAGAGCGAAGTGTCACAATCGATTTCTTGAGGAAGATGTGTCGTTTTCGTTGCCAACAGAAAAAGAGATTTAAAAGGAAGCAAAAAGCAAAGAGTCACAATCCCTTTCTTTGGCTGTGGTGCTGTGTCCACAAAGGAAAGAAACCCACGAAAGAAGATTTTGTAGTCTGAATAGTCCAAGTAAATTGAAAAGATGAATCGTCCAAGGAAACTGAAGAGCCAAAGTTTACCTACATGATGTGAGGAAGGCAGGGGAGTGTTGTTCTCTTCAACAACAACATTGAAAACTTTACGTACAGCTAAGAAAACAAATTACAGGAAAGCTGCAATTTGATGGCTGCGACTCACTGACAAATATTACAAAATCAATTTTATTTCTTCAGTGTTGTTGCAGCTTGGCTGCTACTACTAAAAATACTCCCTAGATGGTGTTGCAGCTAGCCCTTACTACTAGCAACACTTAACACGTTTAATTCAACTAGCTGCGACTGCTGACGTCATTCACAACTCACGCACAACTCTGTTGCAACTCACTATTTAACACATTTTTTATCACCCTTGCATCCGTAAACTTATCAGAAATATTCTAGTGAATAAATAAACAACATTCATACAACTAAATCCACGAGATGTAGAACAGTTGGTGGCGGGGTATGGTTAAGACACCCCCTAAGCTGGAGGTCACCGGTTCTAATCCCGTCGGATACCAAAAATCCAACCATGTTAAGGGTTGGTGCGGTCGAGGCCGGGTGCGATCCCCGGGTGATTTTGACAGCTTAGATGCTCCTGGTTCGTGGCCACTCAGCCAATGGCAACCCTGCTAGTCAGGGGGGTTCCACCACTTTACCAACAAAAAAAAAATCATTCACACAACTAAACTTCAGGTGCTACAGCAAACCGACAAAAAAAAAACTGAGTTTTTTTAAAAACATAGTAAAACACAGAATTACACACGAAAATATCAGAGTTTCAACTATGATTCTATTATGCACTGATGTTCATATTTAGCGTGCCAAATATGGTTTACAAACTAGGTGTATATAGGATTATGACTAAGTCGATCATTAAATACAAATTGGCCCTTCGTTTATACAAAATCGAGCTTCTTTGTAAATAATTTACTATCTGTTACAGTCAGACAGATTTGAGAAGTGCGCTGCCTCTTCAGATTTTTGGATGTGCTTTGCTAGCACTGTTCTGTTGCAGTAAAATGATTTTTGACAATTTAAATAATTTGTTGTTTGTCTGGTAGTGTGCAGGTGAGGCGGTTTGCAGCTCTTCTACATTCTAGCGGTTGCAATCTGGGTGGTGATGCCCTTTCAAGAAATATTGTAGATGGCGATGGAGTAATTAACAACTCCAACATTCTCCCCCTTAATTACTACACTCAAATTTTTTTTTGTAACACTAGATTTCTGTTACAGCTTACAAACCCCAATGCTTTTCCTATGAAGTTCAAACAAATCTTTTCCCAATGGTTTTGCAAACAAGTCTGCAAACTGATTTCTTGATGTGCAAAATTCCACATTGATTTCATTGTTGTTTATCAGTTCACGAATAAAATGATACCATGTATCAATATGTTTATTTCTTTTGTGAAATGCGTGATTTCTTGATAGTGAAATAGCTGAGTTATTATCACAGAAAATTGAAGTTGGTTCATTTTGTTCATTCTATAACTCAGAAAGAGTTCTTCTCATCCATACTGTTTGACATGAAGCTGTTGTTGCAGCAACATACTTTGCCTCATCAGAGGATAGTGTCACTATGGGATGCTTCTTTGATGCCCATGCTACTGATCTCGATCCAAAATTGAACACATATCCAGATGTGCTCTTTCTATCATCAATAGAACCTGCAAAATCAAGTTGTCAGTGTATCCAATCAACTTAAAATTTGAATTAGATGTATAGTGGATACCAAAATTTGTTGTTCCGGTAATATATCTTAGGATTCTGTTTCTAGCTTGCCAGTGGGTACTATTTGGTGTTTCCATAAACCTTGATATTAAAATTACTGCAAACATTATATCAAGTCTTATTGCAGTTAACTACATGAGACTTCCAACCAGTCTCTTATACATTGTTGAATCAACCTTTGACCCATCATCATCCTTGTTGAGTTTTGTGCCAGTTGCTATTGGATTTACAGCTGGCTTACTATTTAGCATTCAAAATCTTTTCAATACATCTTTTTCATCTTTAGACTGACATATAAAAATACCATATTAAGATTGAATTACTTCAATACCAAGGAAATATTTCATCAATCCTAAATCAGTCATCTCAAATTATGTTTTCATGGCTTTCTTGAAATCATCTACAGAAAGATCTCTATTGAATATCAAATCATCAACATATAAACAAACAATCAATATTTTATGTTTTTAGTTTACCTTTGTATACAATGTTGGTTCACTTGGACTTCTGCTGAATTCTTCACCATTCAAATATTCATCAATTCTGTTGTACCAAACTTTGGGTGCCTGCTTCAAACCATACAACGCTTTCTTCAATCTGTAGCTTTTTTCTTCTTGTCCATCAACATCATATCCTAGAGGTTGTCTTACATAAATCTCTTCTTCTAAATATCCATTCAAAAATGCAGACATTACATCCATTTGATGTACATACCATTTATTATGAGTAGCAATAGCTAATACTATTCTTACTATATCAAGTCTCGCTACAGGTGCAAATGTCTCATTATAATCAATTCGAGGTTTATTGACTAAACCCTTGAGCTACAAGTCTTGCTTTATAATTTTCAGCATCACCATCAACGTTTAACTTAGTCTTATAAATCCATTTGACACCAATACAATTTTTATCATCAGGCAAATTTACAATATTCCAAGTATTATGTATTTCTATGGTATCAATTTCTTCATCCATTTATTTTATTCAAACATAATTTTCAACAGCTTCATCAAAATCTACAGGATTACATGCTATAAATGCAAAATTTGAAACTTGATCTACCTCTCCATTTTATTCATACAATTCTCTTAAACTGCTAGTCTTTTGACCTCTAGCTTTGTTTCTTAATGATTCCAATGTAGGATTTGATTCATTGCTTACCTCTGATCCTGTTCCTTGTCGTCCACCAATACTTGGCGGTTCATCATGTTCATGAGTTATGGGTTTTCTAGCAGGTGTCCTTGCTGGTGGTGTATGTGGAGTCAACTATCCTCCATGTGTGCCCTGTTCATCTTCTTCATCTTCTGCGCGAGGTGTTACAGCTTCCTCACCAACTAATTTATCAATGCTCCCATCCCATGCTTGTTCTTCTTTAAACAACGCATCTCTACTAATTACATACTTCTTGGTGATGGGATTATAAAGTCTAAATGCTTTAGATTCTTCACTATATCCAACAAAAATATATTTCTAACTTTTGTCATCTAATTTTCTTCTCAACTCTTCAGGTACATGTGCATAAACTACACATCCAAAAATTCTTAAATGAGATATGCTGCTACACTTATCGCTCCAAGATTGCTGAGGAATTCAATCCTTCACGCTTTTTGCTGGGCTTCTATTCATAATGTATACTAAACAAGTAATAGTGTCTCCCCAATTTTCATTTGAAATATGCTTCTCCTTCATCATACTTCGAGCCATGTTAATAATGGTTTGATTCTTCCTTTCTGCTACATTGTTTTGCTATAGAGTTTTAGTGTGCAGTAAGCTTCCTTTTAATTCCATGATACTTACAAAAATCCATAAATTCATTTGACATATACTCACCTCCTCCATCTGATCTCAAGACTTTAATAAATTTTTCACTCTCTTTTTTAGCCATAGCTTTAAAGCTTTTAAACACATCAAATGCTTGAGATTTCTATTTTAACAAATACACCCATTTTTTTCGACTGTAATCATCATTAAAAGTCATAAAATAAACATTACTATTCAAGGAAGGTGTTTGCATTAGTCCACACAAATCTGTGTGCGCCAACTTTAATGGTTCCTTTGCTCTGTTTGAGACTCCAGAAATAAATTTCTCTCTATGATGCTTTCCCAATATGCAACTCTCATATGAGCCTGTTGGCTGCTCAATACTCAGGAATCGTTTTACCATCTACTTCTTCTGTAGAAATTCTAAACAACCAAAATGTAAATGGCCATATCTCAAATGCCATAACCATGATTGATCTGAAATCTT
Source organism: Pseudotsuga menziesii (assembly GCA_001517045.1). Lineage (NCBI taxonomy): Eukaryota > Viridiplantae > Streptophyta > Pinopsida > Pinales > Pinaceae > Pseudotsuga > Pseudotsuga menziesii. Next base: position 3,268 of record LPNX010000465.1, on the reverse strand, counting down.
AGTTTTATAAGCATTCAAAGAGTTAGTCAAATCATTTCTCATAGTTAGCAAAAACATTCTATTCTTTGTCATCTCTACTCTGGAAATCAACTGTTTACTTGGATATTTATCATAAATAGTGCATACATTTTTCTTAAAGAATGCTCTATACTCATTTTCCAACAATTGTCCAGTACTCAATAAGTTACAAATCAAACTAGGAACATAATAAACATCATGTATTGTTCTTGTTTTACCATATTTTGCATACACATCAATCACACCTCTACCATTAACTTTTGCCTGACAATCATTACCCAACTTCACTTCAGACTGAATGCTAGTGTCTAGACTTTAAAATAATTCCTTATTTCCAGTCATGTGGTTGCTGCATGCCCTGTCCAAAAACCATATATCTTTTGAACTTTATTGGGTGACATTACAAGTCAAAAACATAGGTTGCTCTTCATTTTCAGTCTCCTTTGTCATGTGTGTAGACAACTTACTAGCATCTTATTGTTTGTTCCAACACTTGTTAGCAAAATGCTCAAATTTCTTACAATAAAACCATTGAACTTTCGATTTATCATACCTCTGATTTCCAGACTGTCCTTCTCTACTGCTACTCCCCCTTACACTAGGAGTACTCTGCTGTAACTTCTGTTTGTTTTCAGCATCATTTATGTTGTCACTATGACCAGCACTTCGTCCTCCTCTTCCTCTGTTACTAGATCTTCCTCTGCCTCTACCTCTAGTAACATTTAACTGAGATTTAAAATCATTTTCAAATGAAATATCATCATACTTGTTCATTCTTGATTCATGAGCAAGCAATGAAATAGTTAGGTCATCAATGTGCATCTGACTGATGTTTTTAAATTCTTCAATTGGAACAACCACCTTTTCAAACTTCTTTGGCAAACATCTCAGCAATTTTTCAATTACACACTGATCTGAAAGGTATTCACCATATTTCCATAGTTGGTTTACAACACTCATGACTTGTGTCATGAAATTATCAACAGTCTTGTTGTCCTTCATCTTCAGATTCTCAAAGTCTCTTCTTAAATTCTGCAAATTAACATTCTTCACCTTGGTCACACCTTGATAGCATGTTTCAAAAGTGTCCCAATCTTTCTTTGAAGACTCAGCACTTGATATCTTTGAAAAAATAAATTCACTCAGGCCTTGCTGAATAAGACCGAGAGCTTTATTAACTTTTTTTTTATTTTTTTTCAACAGAACACATTTAGCATTTGTTAGAGCGAACTCACACTTGATCAACTTGTTCAGGATAGCCAATCGTAACAAACTTCGAAAGATCCCGAGCATGCAGGAGAGTTCTCATTTTAATAAACCAAGTGTCATAATTTCTTTCATACAACACTGGAATTTGTGGCTGCACTACACTACTGTTAGTATCCATTTTAATTAATTTCAAAAACAAATGAGCAATAAAACTCAACCAAGCTCTTAAAAAAGAAAGATAACTTAACCAAGCTTTGATACCACTTTGGGGAAGGAAGAGGAGTGCCACTCTCTTCAATAGCAGCATTGAAAACTTCATGTACAGCTCAAAAAACAACTTACAGGAAAGCTATAATTTGATAGCTGCGACTCACTAATAGAGATTACAAAATCAATTTTATTCCTTCAGGGTTGTTGCAGATCAGATTCTACCGCTAACAATACTCGCTATATGGTGTTACAACTAACTGTCACTGCTAGAAACACTTAACACGCTTAATTCAACTAGCTGTGACTGCTAACATCACTAAGAGCTCACGCACAGCTCTATTGCAGCTCACTATTTAACACATTTTTTATCACCCCATATGTCCGTAAACTTATTAGAAATATTCTAGTGAATAAATAAACGACATTCATATAACTAAACTTTAGCTACTATAGCAAAGTGACATAAAAAAAAAAAAAAACTGGGTTTTTTCAAAAATAGAGTAAAACACAGAATCACAGGAAAATATCAGAGTTTCAACTCTGTTTCTATTATGCACTGTTGTTCATATTCAGCGTGCGAAATATGGTTTACAAACTAGGTATATATAGGATTATGACTAAGTCAATCATTAAATACAAATTGGCCCCTCGTTTATACAAAAACATGATTCTCTATAAATAATTTACTATCTGGTACAGCCTGACAGATTTGAGAAGTGCACTACCTCTTCAGATTTTTGGATGTGCTTTGCTGGCACTATTATGTTGTAGCAAAATGACTATTGAAAATTTAAATAATATGTTGTTTGTCTGGTAGTGTGTCGGTAAGTGGTTTGCGGCTCTTCAACATTCTGGCAATTGCAATCTGGGCGGTGATGCCCCTTCAAGAAATTTTGCAGCCGATGATGGAGTAATTAATAGCTCCAACACAGGCTATAGTACCGAATTCTCCACATATAAAATAAGAATAATTTTACTACGGTAATAAAGGTAGTACAAATAAATATCCAACGAGTTTATTGTGTTTGATTGGAGCAATGATACCCGAAGTTTTGGTTGATGCAATCTATGTGTTAAAGTATATGGATAGAGAAACCTTGGAAATGAAAAATATGCAGTAGGTTTGATGGCCGTTAGATTTCAAGCATTAAGCTTATTGATTTCGTACAACAAGATGAGTATTGCTGACCAAAACTATGTAGCTTTGATACTCCCCGTTGAACATGGATTCATTGGCATAATGAGCAAAAGAAGAAATGATATGATATCGATGAAATAACAGTAATATTAATTCATCGATAAGAATCATAATCAAAGGATGTATTTAAGAACTTGTAACCTTTTATTTCTCCTCTTTTTGAGGTCAATGCGAAATCTAGATAGTACTGTTTGGTGGGCTGTAAATGGACTTGGGATGAGTACCTATGGTACTGTAGGCAGAGCACATAGCACATCAACAGAGTAAGTTAATTAGTCATTTTTTACTATTTGTTTTGCAGGGTGCTCAATTTGCAATAAAAATGCGATTTATAAAAAATGATTAGGAAATTGCAAAATATCTAACAATTAGTTTACTCACACATAAACAATCAACCAATAGTTTAGATGAAAATCAAAATTTTAATGAGACCATATCTCAAAGAAATAGCTACTGCAATGTGGGCTGTGAGGTTAAAATAACTATTGTTTGGAAGAGTCGTGAGTACCTGTCGATTCTCGGTTAGTGGAAACAAATTTACAAGTTTTAAGAAAACTAGGTTATTTTGTTTTAGCATTGGGGTTTTGTTTTCCAAGATCTTATATATATATATATATATATATATATATATAT
>LPNX010000456.1:258848-283661 GCA_001517045.1 Pseudotsuga menziesii | reverse complement strand
TCTATAATAATTATTCATTGTTCGAGTTGGTTTACTTAGATAAACCACAAAGGCATATTAGAAATTGGCTTCTTCTCCAAGACTTGTAAAGATTCTACAGGAAGCAAGTTTGTTTAACTTCCTCTAAAAACCTTTTTAGGATCTAAGAGGGAGCTAAGCAAACCAAGGGGCTCTAGATAGAATACCTTACTATATTTTTTTTTGAAACGGAGTCGCCACTTGGAGAACAAGTAAACTTCTAAGACTCTAGACGAATGTCTAGCATGGTCATGAATCATTTTTGAAACCTTAGCCACCCCATGGACTTGACTGCTAGAACGCCCGTCACCACTTTGGAGGATTTTGAGTGAAAAACCAAACCGATTAAACTCGTTTATACAACAAGATCAATTGGAAAGGGAAAAAACACTCGATGAGGGGACTTCCCTAACAACCAGTTCCATGGTGTGGCATCCATATCATATGACCCATACTAGTACATATAATTACATTAATTTTCCCACGCAGAGGAGCGGACATTTCGTTTTACAAAGGGGCAATTGCCCTACAGGAGTGAAAAAATCCTTAGATTTTTCCAAGGTACAACTTGTACAATTATGTACATCTTCATGTACATGGAGTTGCCACCTAGTCGAAATAGGTGGGCAACAGGACCTCTGGGTAGTTGCTCATCAAGTACTGAAACAAAGTCCACGTCTCACCTCTCATTTCTTCTTCCTCACACTACCCCAAGATCTCAACCAGCCTTGGATAGTTATAATGAAAAGGAAGGAGGCATATATGGCAACGAGGAGGTTCTTTTACCATGACAACCTCTCAGTTAACCTTGCAAAGTCACTTTTTTATCAACCCATGGTAGATTCAATTGTAAGCATCGACCCTGGATACAAAGGCCCATCTTACAATGCACTTAGGGGAAAAGGCATCAGCTACAAAATCTCAATACACAGAATGTTGCATTAAATGCAGTGCAACCTCCTTAAATTGTTGTACCTTCTCAATTTTTCTGCCAAACTTCTAGGAAAATTTGTTGTTGTTCTTCTCCTCGAACTGCATGTCAGCCACTCTAAAAATCATGCCCATTCTCTTGCTGTTACACTTGCCTTGAAGTTCACGCCTCTCTTGAACTCGACCTCCTCTTCTCCCGTGCTCATGAAGAATGGAATAAGTTATGCCTCATTGATTTCCTTTCACAAATGTCATGTACATTTTTTTTGGGGGGGAATCTAGGTACACTATCCAAGATATTTCAAAGAGGCTTCAAAACTTTGACATTGAAAACATCCTTTCTCAACGCCCTCATTGACAATGGATTTCATACTGATCCATTGTTATGAGACAACTGGGGAAGCTCAAGGGAAGTGATATTAGGTTCTAATAGGCTTGAAAAACTGATATATGTGGCTTCTTATTAAGGCCTGGTTGAGGAATTTTCACAAACACTTCACATAACTCCTCCTTCAATACTTTCTCTAATTTCAAAACTAGGAAAAAGTAGTAAACTAGTCTTTCTTGGTTTCATCACAAACACCACCGAACCTTTCCAAATTTATTATGGAAGCACCCTATGGGATTTAAAACATCCTAACAGACCTCAGACACTCAATGGTCGAATCAGAAACTCACTTTGACAAGTTATTCAAATTTGCACAATTTTGTCCAATTTTGAGCTTTACTAGTCATGACTATAGGAGGTCCCAACTGACTCCAAATGGTCTTGAATTTGAAATGAAAGAATATGGTGAGTCTTAGAACATCCCAAGATGAATTATGAGCACTTTGGATTTGAATTTAGGCTTCTGCAAATTGGTTTGGCACTAAGGAGAAAAAGTCCAAATTTCCCCAAGGGTGGACGCCAGTTTCACTCTCCAACTCAAGCATGACCCTACCAACTTTCAGAAGAAAAAAAAAAGTATGGGAATGTATATCAAACTTCAATGGATTTCATTATTCATGGTTATTAAGCTTTGCAAACTGGTTATGAGGCGCAACATCTATATGGTAACTTTCAGGGAGTTTGCATATGGGGAAATTGCATTACTAGCTTAGATTGGACACATGAAAAGTAAATAAATGGTTCTGATAGTAACATAACATATAATGGCCATCTACAACATACAAATTACTGTCCCAACAACATCCAACTCAGACAAAATCCCTCATACAAATCTGATATAAACTCTTTCAAGCTTGAAGCCAAATTCATGAAAACAAGTGATGCAATGGCATGAGAATGCAAGCTTTACACACTAGAGTTTCTTGGATTTCCAGCTATAGAGAATATGGTCATGAAATTAAAAAGTCATACATCATTTATTTCTTCCCCATCATCATCAAACTCAGAAAAGACCCCTCATACAAATCTGATATAAAACTCTTTCAAGCTTGAAGCCAAATTCATGAAAACTAGTTATTTGAGAGCATGGGAATGCAATCCTTTCACACATGGATTTGTTATATTTCGAATTACAGAACATATGTACATAAGAGTACAGATCCATACATCATATTCCCAATATTGGGCATCAAATAGACTCAGCAAAGCGCAAGCACCACTACAACAAGTGCGTCATCACATGAGAGTATGGGGGAATGGAGAAAAAGGAATGAAAGAATAGGGATATAGAGAAGAACTCGAGATGTATGGACCTTCAACCTACAACTAAACACCATCAATAATCTCCATTGAGAGATCTGAATGTCCTTTCCATCAACTAACTTAGAAAGGAGTCCAACTCCCTCAAAATTGGTTCATAAGCAAGGAGAGTGAACACTCACAGTGCAATGGCCAAGCAAAAGCTCTCCAAAATGCCAAAGGCCAATTAATAAATGATCAAAATCCATTCTCCTTCCTCATGACATCTTTTTAATAACTTCACGAGGCCTCCTAAGGTCGAATTTCCTTCCATGGGGTTCCTCCAACTCATCTAGTGGTTTAGTAACTCCTATAACACTTTGTCTTCTTCTTCATGCTCCAATTCTTTCCCCAATTTGTATGGCTTCCTGTAACTCCCAAATGCGCCCTCTTGGTGGCTATTTTTATCCCTGTCATGTCATATTTTTCATAGGTCTACAATCAAGTCTAAATTTGTCATATTTGTCATAGAATCTTTCATCATTAATTGTCATAGAGTGCATGGAATCTCCTTCCAAGTGGCACACGTTGTCTTCTTAGTCTCTTCTTCTTCCATTGGAGTTACTCTTCTCTTCTAATTAGAATTCCTTGGCTCATGATAGGCTATGTGACACCATATCACCCTCGAAGAATGTTACATTCCTCATGGGTTCAAATTTGAATGAAGGTTATGCCAAGTGTGTGGGGGAATCTAGTCATCCAAAGACTCCACAAGCTTCCAATTGTCTCTATGAACCAATACCACCTTATTTTCTTAACATTTATTATTTATGTGACCCATTTTAATGTGAATATGGTAAACTAAAGTCATTTTGGGTACTATATCTCCCTTATTACAAAATTTAATGTATCCACCTCAACTTAGGGAACTAGTAGGTTGGTGAAACATTATTTGCAAGTAGTCTATTTGGATGGGGGACATGACACAAAATTACTAGGGGAACACTTTTGAAGGTACAAAATTCAACAAACCCAATGTTTTTGGGGAGAATAAAATGTGAAGTAAGATTCAATTTGTAAATGGTTACAATGTAATTTTGTTAGTTTTCCTTATCAAGTTTGCCATTGCAATACTTGTAATCATTATTTTTGTTTTTTTATAGCAACCCATTGGTGGATAGACTGTGGCTCCAAGACACCACAACTATAGGAATTCACCAACAAAATTTCAGCTACAAGAATTTTCCATCAGTATTATGAGTCATCCCTGCAGTGCTTTAGGTTGTGAGCACAATTGATCAGTATTTGAGCACACCCAAACCAAAAAGCGCAACAGGATGGAGCAGGAGCAATTGGAGAAGTTGGTCTTCATATAGGACAACCTTTGGATGCTCACAAAACAATTGTAGGAAAAGGATCTAGAACCAATTTTATTGGATAAGATTAATCTAGTCTCTCATTGGGTCTTGAGGATGAAACTACAACAATTTGACATCAGCATAATGAGTCAGCCCTATAGTGCTTTAGGTTGTGAGCACAATTGATCAGTATTTGAGCATACCCAAACCAAAAAGCGCTTGAGCAGTTGGAGAAGTTGGTCTTCATATACGACAACCTTTGGATGCTCACAAAACAATTACAGGAAAAAGATCTAGAACCAATTTTATTGGATAAGATTAATCTAATTTCTCATTGGGTCTTGGAGGATGAATTTTCTATTGATGATTTGAGTTAGCTTGATGAGGACATCTAGAACCAATTTTATTGGATAAGATTAATCTAATTTCTCATTGGGTCTTGGAGGATGAATTTTCTATTGATGATTTGAGTTAGCTTGATGAGGACATCGAGGATCCCTCTAGTGTATCGTTTTCTGAAATGGAAACACTCGATACACATGCATCACAGTTGTTGTAAGGATCCCTCTAATATACCATTTTCTGAAATGGAAACACTAAATACACATGCATCATAGTTGTTGTTTCAGTCTAACAAAGTTGCAACTAGCTCCTCTAGGACCTATTTTGGGCATTTTACCTCTCATAGTCATGCAAGAGAGTTTAGACTGGACTTAGAGACGTTCTCTATTTTGATTTTCTACTTATGTTTTGAGTTATGTTGTTGAACTTGGTGGTATTTGTGAATTTGTTTAAGGAATCATCTTTCGGTTCACTATTTTGCATATAAATATGAGGGGTCAAATGTTATATTATCATTTTGTATCAGATGATCTAACGAAATTTTGGATAGAATTTGGTTTTAGTACTTATATGGATCAGATGTCATCAGTATAGTTTTTTATGCACAAAATTTACTATAATTTGAGTTTTCTTTTTCTATTTGCCAAGCCAGCATACTCTTTGTCAAGTCCGAGTCTGATAACATTGGTTTGTACTGTAAAACAAATGACAATGTATACGCATTTCAGTGTGGAGTAGAGATGCAAATGGTATAATTGTGTGTGGTATTTGTACTGGTACATGAATACCAAACAACGGACTTTTCAAGTGGCATTTTAACAGGACCAATGGTTTGCCTTTGTGTTGGACCTAGCAATTGATAAATCATAATTTTTAGAAACTGGCAACAAATCATAATTGTTAGAAAGTGGCAACAAAGAAGGTCTTCTATCATTTGCATGTGTCCTTGCTTGATAGAAGACATAAAACATAAAACCAAATTGATCATTGCCTTTATCCAAAGTTTAGACTTAGGAAAAGTGCATTATGTAATCTAATTTTAATTTGACTTAATGGAGGCACTTTTATAAAGTTCAAGTGAAATCTAATTAAGTGATGGTTAATCTAATCTTGGCCATTGATCTCATCGAAGGATCTCATCCATTGATCCATAGTGAGAGTTAGGGTTTTCGCTTGGCCATAGAGTTAAAAGGAGATTGATTTGGTGGAGAGGACACACACACAGTTGCTTTGGCACACACATTGTCAGAGGGAAATTTCTTGCTCATAGCTTTTCAGCTGGAGAGAGAGAGAAGTTTATAGAAAATTTTTCAGAGAGTGAGACAGAAGAACTTTCTCAAAGGTCGAAAGAGTTAGACAGGAAAATCGTTGGAGGTTGTACAGCTAACGCGGGGAGGTCGTACAGTGACGTAGAGCAGCCCGCGTGACATGAGCAGATTGTACACAGTTGTACGGGTGACGTAGGTGAACGTACAGGTGACGTTAGCGTCCCTACGTCTGACGTAGTGGCCATACCGCTAACGCAGAGACGCGAGGGTGACGCAGGCAGTGACGTAGGGGTCGTGTGATCTTTGTGGGGTTTTTCCTTAGCAGGTTTCGCTTGTACGATTTCGCCAGGTTGGCTAAAATCGATTTTCAGTATTGTATTGTTCTATATATTGCTAATGAAATATCTTCTCAGACTGTTGCACTGGTTTTCCCTTTTCAGTATTGTATTGTTCTATATCTTGCTAATGAAATATCATATCAGACTGTTGCACCGATTTTCCCATCTTGGGGTTTTCCGGGGGTTTCCATACCCAAAAATATTGGTGTCTCTATTGGTGTGATTGCTATTATATGTTTTCTCAATGTTTATTTTCCGCTGCATTAATTGTGAAGAAACTCATTTGTGGTTAAAAGTTATATATATATATATATAGTGTAGCTCAAGATAGAGTTTGAAGGAAATTTACATCGTATTAGAGCTCTTTTGAGCAGATCTAAGAGAAAGCATTAGTATTGGATAGATCAGGGGGCACATCTATTGAAGATACAAATCTAGACTATCAGACCTAGAATTTGACAGGTACACTTCAGTATGGTCATATAGTTGAGAGTCGAGGATAGACTCAAGGGGCTCAAAACTTTCCTAGATTGAAAGTGTTAGATTCTCTTAATATTATAGCAGTGTATCTTAATTGTATTTATCAATAGGATCACTAGAAGATAGACAAAGCACAAAACAATAACACAAGTATTTTTCACCTGGGAAACCCAAATGGAAGAAAACCCAGCAACCTTCATCTAGAGATAATAATTCTGAGATTAGAGTACAATGAAGAAAGAAAAGAAAAATATGGAAATGCTTTCCAAATATTGAAACCCTAAAAACAGTCTTCTTCTGCAGTGTATGCAAACTTCTCTGAGTTATTGTGTAGCTGCACTCTGCCATAAAACTACGCATTTTACTTGTGTTGTTGTGTTGTTGTTGTGTGAAATAATGAAGAGGGGTGTCTCCTATTTATACTGTTTTCCCACCCAAAATTTAATTGGGGCCGACTTCACTTGGGGTAGCAATATAATTTTATTTTATTTCTTTTATTGTTGGCTTTTCACCCCAAGGTTTACATTGTTCTTTCTAGGGTTTGTATGACTGATTAGAACAAGTTCAACTCCCGAAGGAGTACAATCAGAATAGCTTCTGAAGTTGCACAAACTCCAACACTACCCTCTCAACAAGGAAGGTATTCTTCAGTCTTCATTAGCATCATGATCATCTGGGTTTCATCTATACATCTACACTGTCTCCATCATATCTAAACATACTGAAAGTTGTCTTTATGAATTTGTTCTATCCAGATGTCTGAGAGAGAATCTTCTGCTACCTATCCGTCTCTTGCTGCCAATGGAATACATCCATGCCTAGATGAGCAAATATGTATGAACATCTACTACATGTTCGTCTCATCTACCGATGGGTTACTCCAACGAGTAAATGTGCACGACCATCTATTATCTATTCGTCTCATCTGCCAATGAGTTACTCACATACCTAGCTGAGAACCTGAACGAGTAGATGTACCTAAGCAACCACATGACCATTTGCTACCTGTCTGGCTCATCTGTCGATGGGATTTCTCCCATACCTAGTTGAGCACTTGGACGAGCAGAGGAACCTGTGTGAACCCGACCATCTATTACCTGTCTGTCTCATCTGTTGATGGGATTTCTCCCATACCTAGCTGAGAATCTAGACGAGTAGAGCTACCTAGGAAAAAGTATGGTAAATGTCTCTCAGTCATCTCTCCCTCTCAACGAGGGATATGTTCTCTTCTACTCCAAGTCTTCCGCAAAAGTATTTAAGCTTCATCCTAGGAAAAGGATCGATGAGAACATATGCAGTCTAGTCATCTGTCAAAATATACTGGAGCTCAACTACACCTTTCTGCATCATATCACGTATGAAGTGACATCGAATTTCTATGTGCTTCGACATGTTGTGAAATATAGGATTCACTGACATCTGCACACAACAATGGTTATCTAATTGAATCATGGTTGGCTCTGGAATCTAGCCAAACAATCCTGCAAGAAGTTTATGAAGCCAAACTGCTTCTTGAGCTGCTGAACTAGTAGGTATATACTCGGCCTCTGCAGTACTAAGAGCTACTGAGTTCTGCTTCCTATTGTACTAGGGAATTACTGCAAAACTCAAACTGAAACAACATCCTGAAGTGCTCTTCCTATTTGTAGTGCATCCGAACCAATCTGAGTCTGTAAACCCTTGCAATCTCAAGTCACAATCTGAATTCTATCAAAGATCATATCCCACAGTGCCACGTAAGTATCTGAGCACATGTTTTGCAGTAGTCCAATGAATCTGCCTCGGTTCGCAAATGAACTAACTAAGAGAATTCACGGCAAAACAAATATCTAGTCTGGTGTTCGTCAGATACATCAAGGACCCAATCAACCGGTAATACATGGTGGGTCAATCAAATTTGAATCTGAAGCATAATCCCTCAGCTTCTTCAAGTTTGCATCCATCAAAGTAGTTATGGACTTGCAGTCCAACATTCCGAATATCTTCAGTATATCTATGGTGAATTTTCCTTGTCCTAGGAAAATCTCTTTCTGCCTCTGCCATACTTCTAATCCCAAGAAGTAGTGCATCAATCCAAGATCCTTCATTTCAAACTCACAAGCGAGGTTTTTCTTACACCATAAGATAAATTTCTCATTTCCGGTAAGAAACAAGTCATCAACATATAGTACCAAAATCAGTGGCTCATTATTCACAACCTTTTAGTAAAGGTTGGGGTCTACATCACTCTTGGTGAATCCCAGACTCAACTGGAATCCGTCTATTCGTCCATACCAAGCACAAGGTGCTTACTTGAGTCCACATAACGCCTTTTTCAACTTGCATACATGAGACTCCTTTCCAAGGACAACAAACCCCTTCTGGTTGTTCAATATATACTTCTTCCTCAATAATACCATTGAGAAAGGCAGTCTTGACATCCATCTGATGCAACTTCCATCCCATAGTTGAAGCAATAACAATAATCGATCTAATGGAAGTGTATCGAGCCACATGAGCAAATGTATCATCATAATCAACTCCCTCTTTTTGAGAGAACCTTCTGGCCTTACATTTTTCAATACTCCCATCTGCTCCATGTGGAGTTTCATGCTCCTCTACATTCTGTACAATCTGTCGTGCCCATCTGGGTCTTTTTCGGCTTACTGCCATATCTTGTGGGAGCATCATCTGGCTCAACTGGATTAATGGAACTAATCAATTTATTCATTTCTTCAGACTCCCTCTGAATGTTTGGAGGGGGGATGATCTCATCTCTTCATTGTCATCGATCTCCATAGTTGATCCTCTTCCTTTTCAGATAGCCATTTCTACTTCAAAGGTTACATCCTGACTGACTTCGATTTTCCTCGATCCCGGGATGTATATTCAGTAAGCCCTTGAAGACTTGCAATATCCCACGAATGTCCCCTTCTTTCCTGAAGGTTCTATATCTTGGGCACATGAATGTTGACTAAAAAGTAATTGTCCATTCTGGTGACGACCAAGTTCGTCAAGGATCCTTCGAGTCATGACAGCAGTGTCACTCGGGTTTCTATTCTATGTAATATACTCAAATCTGTGAATTTGAGGTATAACTCCCTCTGTCTCTCAGAAGTCGGTTGAGTAAATCTTGTTGAAGCAGCAGATAGACCGATATTCGTAGAAGCTTTCTGCTTCTGATCACCAAATCTCTGCATGAGATTATTCTTGGTCTGAGGCAATATTCTCAAACTTCGTCATCTTCATATTCGACAGCTGATTCCTCAATGTGAGAGTCACATTGATGCTATTGTGTTCAAATAGCTTCTTTAGGGTTTTGAACATCCTTCTCGTCGTCGACTTTTCTGAGATCTGAGGAAACCAAGTGATCTCTCACTGAGTTCACTAAAATCCTCCATGCTTTGGCATCATCCTTTCTCCAGCAAGGTTTGTCTTCTTCAACTTCTAGTTCTGGGGCCTTTGCCTTAACAAACTATAACAGGTCATTTTCTTCTAGTAGAAGAATGCTAGACTTCCAAGGGATGAAATTGCAAGCCCCTTCCAAACGATCTTATACCTTAACTGCAGATCTAGATCTGAGACCCCAGCAGAGGCTAGGTCAAAAATGAAAGTTGGAGTTTTGGAAAACTGACTCCACATATAAATGCACCCTAGGGAAGCGAGTTGAGTAGAGGTAGAGTCGAGCCAAAACTATGGAGAAAGTAGGTCAAAACTGGAAACTCTAATTTTTTATGCAGTTGCAGAATTAGGTCAAAATTGAAAATTCTCAAAATTGAATTTTGTCTTCACCAAAAGATGCGCCCTCCTTAGAGTGAAATTCTCAATGCTCTTTTTCTGCAAAAAGGTTGAGTGAAGACCTTGAAAGATGAAACCCTAGTTTCGACAGGTTGCCTATAGAGTTCCAACAATGGCTTCTTCTAGTACTGCTCTAATACCATGTTAAATTTTCTTAATATTATAGCAGTATATCTTAATTGTATTTATCTATAGGATCACTAGAAGATAGACAAAGCACAGAACAATAACACAAGTATTTTTCACCTGGGAAACCCAAATGGGAGAAAACCTAGCAACCTTCGTCTAGAGATAATAATTCTGAGATTAGAGTACAATGAAGAAAGAAAAGAAAAATATGGAAATACTTTCCAAAGATTGAAACCCTGAAAACAGTGTTCTTCTGCAGTGTATGCAAACTTCTCTGAGTTGTTGTGTAGCTGCACTCTGCCAAAAAATTGGGCATTTTACTTGTGTTGTTGTGTTGTTGCGGACTGAAATAATGAGGGGCACCTCCTATTTATACTGTTTTCTCACCCAGAATTTAACTAGGGCCGACTTCACTTGGGGGAGCAATATAATTTTATATTTTATAATTTTATTTTATTTCTTTTATTGTTGGCTTTTCACCCCAAGGTTTACATTGTTCTTTCTAGGGTGTGTATGAATGATTACAACAAGTTCAACTCCCTAAAGAGGACAATAAGAATAGCTTTCGAAGTTTCCCAAACTCCAACAAAAAGAAAGGATCATGAGGATCCTGGATGTTAGTGATGCAAAGGAGCACATTGACTCCAAAAAAGGTTGCGCCTGCAGATCCGACAAAATTGGCTTAAGTGGAAGAAGGTAGATTCTAGGATCACATAATCCCTCACCTGATGGGGTGAAGGATCACATAGTCCCTCACCTGTCCAAGAAGAAGACCACATTAAAATGTGGACGGCTCTGGAAAGCCTTTCCCAGAGTAAGAACAAGAACCGAAAGATGGTGCTACAAGAGAGACTGCAAAGCACCAAAATGGCCAAGGGTGAATGAGTGGTGGCCTTATCTCACAAGGCTCACACATATCAAGGATGACCTTGGAGCTGTCGGCTCTAAGACTTAACATGAGGAGCTAGTTCGGATTACTCTCAATGGATTTTCTAAGCCATGGGACGTCTTTGTCAAAGTCGTGGTGGCTAGGGAAAACCTTCCTGATTGGCAAAGATTGTGGGATGAGTTTCTGCAGGAAGAGACCCGTATGGGTCAAGGTTTAGGTTCATCCAGCAGTGACCCGCAAATTGTGGATGAAGAAGCTCTAGCCTTAGCAAGGAAGAGCAAGGGTAAGGCAAAGAAGAAGAAGGGTGGTAAGAAGAACATTGACATGTCCAAAGTCAAATGTTTTATCTGCCACAAGCCAGGACACTTTGCCTCCCAGTGCCCAGACATGAAGAAGAAGAACAATACCTAGATGGCAGGTTCTGCAGAGGTGGAGGAATTCAGCAAAAACTTTGATGAGGGCTTTTGTTTGATAGCTTGCATGGCAAGCACCACAAGCAGCAGCATTTGGTACATCGACAATGAAGCATCTTGTCACATGACAGGACATAAAAGGTTCTTCAAGAGCTTGAAAGAGGGTGGAGTAAATCTCCACATTGATATGGGTGATGATGCGTGGTATCAGGCGCAAGGAGTTGGTACTATTTCGTTTCAGAGGGAGTTTGGCAAATCCCTCGGTTTTGTTGATGTATTGTATGTTTCGGGGTTGACCAAGAATCTCATATCTGTTTCCACTCTAAAGGACAAGGGCTTTCAGGTTAAGTTCTGAGATCAAAAGGTGTATATCAAGCCCAAGGGGTCAGATAGGAGTTTGGATCAGGTGATTGGGATCTGGAGCAGGAAGGTGTACAGACTACACTTCGAGTCTGCAAAGGCTCTAGTCAACAGCAGCAGTCAGGGTGAGTTGTGGCATAGGAGGATGGCACACTTACACCATGGAGCACTGAGGCATTTGAGACAGGCAGTTATTGGAGTTCCTCAGGTACAGGAGTAGAAGCATAACCACTGCAAAGGTTTTGCGTTGGGGAAGAACATCAAGAAGCCTTTCCCACAGAGTGAGCACAAGTCTGGACCTTAGACTTGGTACATTCGGATGTTTGTGGAACCATGAGTGTACAATATTTCAGTGGCTATAGTTATTGCGTCACATTCATTGATGACTATTCCAAGAAAACCTGGATCTAGTTCTTGAAGGCCAAGTCAGAGGTCTTTGAGCACTTTCGAGAGTTCAAGACTCGTGGAAAACCAGACCGGGAGGAATATTCAGGTATTGAGGACAAAAAATGGGGGTGAGTACACCTCCAATGAGTTCTTAGAGTTTTGTTCATCGAAGGGGGTCAAGAAGGAGCACACATTTCCTCATACCCCACAGGAAAATGGAGTGGCGGAGAGAAAGAATAGAACAGTGGTAGGAGTAGCCAAGGCCATGATATTTGATTAGGGATTGCCACTATTCCTATGGGATGAGGCATACAGGACAACAATTTACATTCGGAATAGGTGTCCCCAAATAGCCTTGGGGAGGAAGACACCTAAGGAGGTCTTCACAGGCACTAGACCAAATGTGAGTCATCTACGCATATTTGCCAGTGTCTGTTATTGTCACGTTCATGCTGACACTAGGAAGAAGTTGAACCCTTCTAGAGAGAAGGTGTTACTTGTTAGTTACGGCGAGACTTCTAAGGCACAGAGGGTATATATTCTTGCTCACAAGAGGATCAGTGTGAGCAAGAATGTCCAGTTTGAGGAGGATAGATCCTTACGAAGATCTATGGACTTACCAGCAAAGGAGCAGCCAACACCAGACTTGGGGGCCAAATTGGAGGAGCCACAGGTACAGGTACAGACACAGGATATAGGTTCTAGTATTCAGAGGGAGTCAAGTGGACAGGATCCTTTGGTCATTGACTTGGAGGATGAGCCAAAGCAAGAGGAGGATATCCAGCAGCAGGTAGACACTAGGCCATGGCCTAAGTGGTTTAGGCCCATAGTTTAAGATTCCAAGCAGGTGACTCTTCCACAGTGCTCCATGAGGCGGACCAAACCACTAGATAGACTTAGCTATATGGCACTGATGATGGAGTTGATTAACTCATAATCGTCCAATTTCAAAGAGGCTATGGTTGAGTATGACTCCATCATGAAAAACCAGGTGTGGAAAGTTGTGTCGAGGCCGCAAGGAAAACAGGTGTTTGGAACCAGATGGATCTATAAGGTAAAGCATGCAGCAAACAGAAGCGCAGAGAAGTACAAGCCACATTGTCTGGGAAAGGGGTATCCACAGAAGGAAGTATTGACTATGAGGAGACCTTCACCCCTGTCGCTAGCTATTCTTCAATTCGAACTATTATCTCATTAGCAGCAGAGATGGGTTGACTTCATCATATTGACATGAATACTGCCTTCCTCAACGGAGTTATAGAGGAGGAGGTATTCATTGAGCATCCTGAGGGGTCCGAGGTGGAGAACAGGGAGTCGCATGTATGCAAGTTGCAGAGAGCTCTTTATGGGCTCAAGCAAGCACCTCGGGCATCGTTCTCAAGGATTAACAGCGATCTGCGGGAGATGGGATTCTAGCGGAGTGAGGCTGACCACAACCTGTACTTCTTGTCAGGTGAGGTACCTCTCATATTGGTTTTTTATGTAGATAATCTCTTTCTTATAGGAGATGAGAGGTTGATTGACGACTGCAAGTCCAGCATTCCAGTTGAGTTTGAGATGAAAGATCTTGGGTTGATGCATTACTTCCTAGACTTGGAAGTTTGGCAGGGTGATGGGTGCTTCT
The DNA here is from genome assembly GCA_001517045.1 of Pseudotsuga menziesii. Lineage (NCBI taxonomy): Eukaryota > Viridiplantae > Streptophyta > Pinopsida > Pinales > Pinaceae > Pseudotsuga > Pseudotsuga menziesii. Next base: position 269,721 of record LPNX010000456.1, on the reverse strand, counting down.
TCATTGGTCAGGGGGAATATGCAGTAGATTTCTTGAAGAGAATCAAGATGGAGGATTGAAATCCCATGTCCATACCTCTAGTTTCCAATTGGACGAAGATTGATGCATTGGGGTCAGAGGAATTGGATCCTACATTGTATCGCCATCTTATCAGGTCACTCATGTATATAGTCAAGACACAGCCAGACATTAGCTTTGCAGTCAACTCTTTGAGTCAGTTCATGGTGGACCCTCGAAGATTACATTGGACAGTTGTAAAGCATGTGCTTCGCTACATCAGAGGTACAGTGGAGTACAAGTTGGTTTATGAGGACAGTGGGAGTGTACAATTAGCAGGCTTCACAGACGTCTTCACTGAAAAACTTAAGCATGAGTGGTCAATCAAGTTAGATGGACGATTCCTTTTGAACCAACTTTTTGAAATCAAGAAGAAAGAAAACGAGTTTGTCCATGAGTTTAACCTTCGCTTCGACAAGCTAGTGGCCAGCATTCCAAATAACATTAGGCCTCCTGAGCAAGGTGTTTTAATTCATTACCTCAATGCATATGAAGGTTATATTGGCTATCACTTAAAAGATAAAGACCCTAACAACCTTAAAGTGGCACAAGATAATGCTAGAAAGGCTGAAGCAAATGCTACTTCCATGGGGAAGCAAAATTTCTTTGACCTAATTAGTGCCCCATGTTCTAGATCTAAGCATAAGTTTAAAAAGGGGAAAGAGCCTAGTAAGGATCCCAATGAAATGATGGAGAGCATGCATAAAATCATGAAGAATCTAACTCTCCTAACTAGGGATTTAGCTAAGAGCAAAGAAGCGGAAAGGTATAGACAACCCTATGGCCCAAAGCCTTATTGGAACCAACAAAAGAAACCTAATGAAGGTGATAGAAGAAACCCTATGAGCCAAACATCACCTGAACCTCCTATCATTAACTGGTCAGAAGAGCAAAAGATGGATCCTGAGCATCCCACTCATGGTGACGATACTCCTGATTCTCCAAAGAACATTAACTAGGTTGATAACTTAGATTTTGACAAAGACTTTGGAAGAATTTTGCTTAACCATGAGGAAGTGTCTGTAGAAGAACCCAATCCTAGCTTTCCCATTTATGCCACTGAACAAGCCAACAGTAGTGGTCAAGCTCCTCCTAGAACCTATCAACAAAGAAGGGATGGTCAAAAGCCTACCCCCTTCATTGAAAAGAGGAGCAACGAGCTTCCTAGCCCAGTGAGTGGACCAATTCTCCTTCCTGAGTATGATTTGGATATCAACATTGAGAGAGAGTTGGACAAAGTCATGCACAATATTCCACTCACTGAATTAATGAAAATCCCATCTGTGAAAGAGCAGGTGGTAGAATTTTTTGAGAGTATACCTGAGACTTCCACTAGCAATGGTAAAGATCCATCTCTCCCAAGCTTAGCACCTAGTGCCATGGTTGAAGAAGAGGAGGATCCTCCCATTAATATCCAGACTACTTTATACGAGAGAAAGAATGGTGGCCACCAACCCTTTTATCTTACACTTCGCATTGGTGACACCCTCTTCATAACTGCATGTTGGATTCTAGTGCCTCCATGAATGTGATGCCTTTGCAAGTCATGGAAGCCATGGGATTAAAAATAACTAGGCCTTATGGGAACATTTGTGGAATTGACTCTAGACCGGTGCAAGTCTTTGGCTTGATAAAGAACTTGAGAGTTGACGTGTTTTCATGCCCCGACATATCCATGCTAATGGACATAGTAGCCATATATCTTCCCCCAGCCTATGGAATGCTTCTTTGTAGGAAGTGGTCTGCTGGACTAGGGGGGCATCTTCAGATGGATTTATCTTACACTACTATCCCCAACTCTGATGGGTCATTGGTTAGGGTGTATTGGGAGCCATTTTGTGATGGTCACCTCGAAAGCTATGAGGATGGTGTAAGGAACACTTATGGTGAGGGTGAAATTTTATTCGAAGGTATCTTTATGGTAATGGGTAGTCATAATGAAGGTTCGAGTACAGGAAGAGAAGAGATTTGGAGATCATTTGGGTATGATAGTTCTTCTGAGGAAGAAAGGGAAAGCGTTATTGCTGTTAGAGAAATGAACCTCGACTTACTTTGTGGTGAAGTGTCGGAAGAAATTAGAACTTTGAACCAATTCAGTGATATAGGGCCACACATTGACGAACCCGAGCCAGTCACTGAAATAGTCAACTCTGAGACTAATTTGGATCAGATTAGAAGGGGTGAGCGACTTCCTAGAATAGTTGATGAATGGATGGTTTTGATTAACCTTAACATAGAAAGACAAAGGCAAAGGCTTGATCCCATCATTCCATGGGAAAACAATGAAGGAATACATCCTTCTCACAATGTGGGAAGTAATGAAGAAATAACTGAGTGTCACTTTATCGATTTTCCTGATCATTTGTCTCATATGTCTTTGGAAGATGGAGTGTTAAGGCAAGTGAATGACAGCTCTATGAGTTGGCAAGAACATGTGTTGATACATATGCTCCTAGAGAAGAATTCTCGTTGAACAACCTAGCTATTTTCCAGGAAGAACCCCATGCCATCACGTCAGCCATTAGGGACAATTTGTCTCTGCTGTATCCAAACATCCCTAGTTTCCTTATTCCCCGTGAGTTACCTATTGGTGAAGAAAGTATGAACTCTATTGATACTTTTCACACACCTTCTTCACCAACATCTTCAGACACAGGTGCTCAGAACGCTTCTAGCATCGTTCTTAGTCATCCGTCATTTCCCATTGATCATCTGGCAACTTTAGAGAGTACGGTTGTTCCTGTCCCTTTTGGAGAAGGTAGTAGTAGAAGTGTTGAAAACCAAAACCTACCATCTCCAGTCCATGCGGAAGAAGAAGAGGACGTTGTTAGAGATTTTTGGATTGTGGGAGAGACTGCAAAGTATGTCATTCACCCACAAGTTGAAGAACCAAGAGTTGAAACTCCACAAAGAAGAGTGATCCAGGAAGTCCTTGTTGGTAGTGTAGCCATTCATTTGGATGGTGGTCCCCCTAGGTTTGATGTAATTCCTCCTGATAGGAATTTGAGGATAGTGACACCCCAACCTTAGTGCAATTTTGATATCCAACCCATTTCCATTCATGAAATTGAAGCCATCCCTGAGACTGTAAATCGTTGAACGTTTGAAGTTGGCGATAGGGTTGTTGTTCCTAATGATTTATTTTGCATACGATCTAGAGGATCTGGTGAATTTTGGGTTGGACCGCTCACTGTCGAGCGTCGCATTGATGATATGTGTTTCCTCTCTACTGGGACCAGGCAACATGTCATGCTACCTATCAACCAAAGAGAGTTATGGGATTATATCCCTAGCTCGACCTGAGTTAGGACTCCTCTTGCTTGCATGCTTAGAATAGGTAGGATCGAATAAGCTCACTTCGGCAGTAGGGTTTGTGTGCTCTTTCTTTTTCTCCATGCTGAGTTTTTCCTTTTTCCCTTTTTCTTGTTGAGTTGTATGCTTGAGTTGAGTCATAATCCTTCCTAAGTCTTTCTCATCTCTTGCATGCATTTAATAAAACTTGAAGTGGTTAATTTCTTTTCTTGGGTTTATATATCTGATAGTCCTCTATGCTAGTTGAGTTGAATATGTTTGCCTGAAGAAGACCTTTTTTTCCTCCTGCACAGGAAAATTATTAAAATTTGCATGTTATGTTAGCTTAGTATTTCCATTTATGCTTTTCGGTTTCTAATGTAGATTAGATTTCTTTCAGCATTATTTTATATTTTTCCCATACATGCTTCATGAGGTATTCTAGTGGTGATGAGCACAGATATAGGTGCAAAAATAAAAATAAAAGAAGTTGAAAGCAAGGATGATGAGTTGTTGATGAAGATTGATGCATAGCAGTTCGAGACCAAAGATTATGAGGTTCTCAAGCGCTCTCTCCCTTAGAGCACTTGTCCCAGCTGGAGCCAAATGTTATCACACCATAGTAGCTGGGATACTATTCTTGCTGAATAGATATCTGCATATTTCAAAGCTTTTTCTTTACAGAGAGCATCTATGATGAGCTTGTTATTTATGATCACTCATGGATCAGACTCTCAAAGCAGTATATTGTATCAGATTTTGTTAGACCTTGTGCCAAGGCTGAGCCTTGAGAGCTCAGATTTGATGACCGATGTGACCCTTTATTCCATACAGTTTCAGTTCAGTGCCCAGTGATTATATTGCAGCAGTGTTTCATATGATTATTGATGATTATTATGATGTGATATGACCTTTGGACTTCTAATTATTGATTTTGGATTACTATCTTCTTGTTTTAGTCATATTCATAGCTTGGACTTGGTCTATGATTCATGATGTGGAAAACTATTTTGGACTTCTAATTATTGATTTTGGATTACTATCTTGTTGTTTTAGTCATATTCATAGCTTGGACTTGGTATATGATTCATGATGTGGAAAACTATTTAAAATTATCTTGATGATGTTATAAATTATAAAATGGACTCATTACTTGCACACTTGGGTTTTTTGACAAAACTAATTGGTTCCACTACCCTCTTATGCGCATAGATATGGCCTTTCCGAACATCCTTGTCTACTAGCCTAGGCACCATTTTCACCTGACTTCGCCCATCCATGACCTTCCTTATTTTGGATTTCACCTTTGGCTTGTCTTCTTGACTTCTTGATACTGAGGGCTTCCCTTTTCCTACCTCTGTGTTGGACCGCATCCAGGTTTATGTTGTGTCTCGACTCTAAGTTGGTGACAGAACTTGCCTTTGGTAAGTTGGATTGTAGGCCTAAATCATTCTGGTCGGTTGTCCTGATGTTTGGCACTGTGCAGAACTCCCCCCAGTCACTTGAGATGTTGTTGGCTAAAACTGAAAGCTCATGTACTACTTGTATTGGAAATCTTTATATATACGCCCATGGAAATTGTAAACTCTAGAATGTGTTTCTTAACACACGTGAGTAAAGGGCAAGATCAATGAAATGCTTAAATACCCCACAATGGGTATAAGAAAAGGTCCCAAAAGCAATGGTTAAATATATGCTATATCCAAATATTGATGACCTTGTAAATTTGAATATGTCCCTGATGAAAGCTGCAATTAGTTGTGCTTTTAAGCGCTGGTGAAGTCCCAAAAGGGTCATATAGGCCAAAAATGCCATGGAAATGAAATTGATGACCTAATGAACCTAGATCAAACTTGATGTAGACATGATTCCTAAGTTGAATAAACGCTCTCTGGACAACTCAACCATTTGTGAGGCACTACCCTTCCCTTTGTTATTTGTCTAGCACAGAGTGTAGCTTCCCCTTTCCCCGTCCAACGTGTCATTTGGGAAAGTTGGTCAAGTCATCCCTTTTGTCCTAGCCTTCTTCCTTAGCCTTCATCTTTAGCTAGAAGTTGGGCCATGTCTAATGAGTGAGTCTGTCATTTAAACTATTGTGCAAGTAAAACATAAATAACAATGAAATATATAAATGTATTAAATGCCACAGAATGATGTTTATACTTTAAGTTATGCTGTGAATATGATCTAAGGGAACATGTCTTAGTCTATTGATATAATTTGTCCTTGGTCATTCTTGGGATCCGTGATGATGTGGGCCATACATGCTTATGGATGATGATTGATGGTCCCACATACTCTTGTTATTGATACCATATGGTGGACATATGATTCAGATGATGATTGATGCAGTTCAGCAGGTTTATTATTATTACAAATCATCAGATTATGCACTGTCCATATATGGTGGACCTTATAGTGGGCCCTTCAGGGCAACCCATGATGTATGAGTACACATTCTTAGTAGATTTGGGTCTTCTGGATCCAATGAGATACTTATCATTCAGCTCCGAGCAATTCTGACAGTGATAGATGCAGTTATCCACTTGTTGACCAAATTTGGGGCTATTTTCCCAGCCTATCTAGCAAGGGCCATGAGAGGCTAGTTCACCTAGGGCGTTGTATGAGGAGGGGGTGGTCCAACCACTTGATATTACCATTATACCCCCCTTTCGAAGAGCCCGGTGAGCTCAGTTTGACAACGTAGGCATTCTAGGAGGCAATTTGGGCAGCTTCACAATTACCGAGGCGGATAAAAAAATGGAATAAAAGGGTCACTGAGGAATTGGATTTGGGCAATTGAGGCAAGGTTTTGGCACTTGGTCTTCACAGAGGTCTTCTCCCAACCAGTTTGCATCAGTCAGAGGGGTCCACAGAGGCCACAAGAGGCCTTTTACTGCATGTATCTCACAGATTTTGAGGACCGGATTTGATCATTTGTATTAGTTTGACATATTATTTTATATTTTGTGCCATGGGGATGAGCTAGTAAGGATTGATGCCTCCTAGCCCCACTATGAGCTTCTTAAGTCATGTCCATGTCATATGAGGTGGGCCCATGTGTTTTAGCCCCCTCCTAGTGATGGCGTCACCCTCTATGAGTCTTTTCTAGCTATGATGTCACCCTCTTTTGCGTGATCCATGTGATATTTTATGTTGGCTCATTTTAGCGATTGATTATGTTGTGATATTTTTTAATCTCAACCACTCATTTCAAAAAGTGGTTTTGAGATCTTGGGTTTTGGTCTTTATTATCCTATATAAGGAGGAGCCCCCCCTCATTGTAAAGGGGGATCTAGAGATTTTTGACTCTTGGCTATTGGAATAAAAATACTTTCTTGAAAATCTTGGATCTTGGAATTGGAATGCTTGTGGTGATTGTAAATGCTTCTTCCTCTACACTGACAGACATTGGTGGCCATCTTGATTTAATCTTCAACTAACATTGTTTTGCAGGCAAAGAAGACATTTTAGAGGGGTGCGATTTGGTGGGGAAGCCTACCCTTCAAGCTTCAAGAGGACATTTTGGGTGACAAGGAGTTGTTTTGTCTTTTGTACCAACAATTCATGTTTCTCACCTCTTTGTATGCATCTCTTTCCATTCTTGATTGATTGATCAATCTTTGTGTCCTTGATTGACAGGAATAGGAAAATCGATTTGGTTGAAGGAGGCAAAACATTGACAAGAAGGGCTCATCAAAGTTTGGCATTTGATCTTTGTGGGAAGTAATCCTCGTCACAAGCCTTTTCCATCTTCGTATTCCAGGTATGTTCCATGAGGTATGAAATTCTTCTATCCTATCCATCTATTCTCTTAGATCTCAAAACCCTCATTGATTAAAACCCTTATTTTCCACTTTTTTCTAGATCTACTTGGATCTAGCTTGTCTTTGGGAATAATAAAAAGAACCCACCTCCATAGCATCCACGGCAATTCGGATCTACTGTTTGGTGGCAATCAGGCTTCATTTGACACATTTTCCAAGGCACTTAGCCTTCCTTGGGTGAGGTCGCACTCCTTGGTTGGGTGAGTTTTTCTAGTTCTCTTACATGGGTAGGTGAGATCCCGCTTGACTTGCGCTCCTCTCATTTTATAACCTACCCTTAGTGCTTCACTCCTTTGATTTTTGCCTTGTGGGACCCATTCCTCATTTTGAGGTTTGTGCCCCACTTGGGTCATTGGGTGATGCATTTTCAAGCTTAGATCTATGGAGATCTAGCCTACCTTAGGGCATGCCACTTAAAACCCACCTTGATAATTGCCTTAACTACCCTGATCTACAATTTGGCATAATTTGGACTCCATTTGCCCCTCCATCTAAAAGCACTAGTTTCCTTGGGTCAATTCGCACTCCTTGGGGATTGTGTCATATGCTAAGATCCCATATGTGGGTGTGTCTAATTTACCTTGTATCCATAGATCCACATCATCAAACACCTCTTAGCACCATATCACCCCTAATTTGACCTTGTGGGACCCATTTGAATCATTTCACTATTTTAAGGAAGTGGGCCCTACTTGTGTATTTCATGGTGTTAGATCTATCTCTTTGGTCCTCCTTAGTAGCCTAACTCATTCAGTGGTTGAAACATTCCTAATATCTTAAGCCTCTTCAACTACGCTTAAACTCTTGGGCTCACCTAAGCTTGCATTGGTTTCCGTAACTCAATTTACACACTCCCCTGTGAACCTTTGCTTTCGCTAATCTTCTTTGATTGGTTATAGGGTCTCCCCCTTGGTTGTGATTCTTCATAATCTAAAGTGAAGAGTGCCTCGATTGACGTGACTCCCAACTTGCATTGGGAACCGTGGCATCTCTTGGGTCACCTCTTTAGTTGTCCATCACCTCTACCATCATGGATGGGATACCTTTAGGGACAACTACAAGTTGTGTGATGACAGGTGCTACAGGAGAGACTGCGAAGCACAAAGATGGCTAAGGATGAAGGAGTGGTGGCCTTATCTCACAAGGCTCACATAGATCAGGGACGACCTTGGAGCAGTGGGCTCTAAGACTGAATATGAGGAGCTAATTCAAATAGCTCTCAATGGCTTTTCTAATCCATGGGACGTCTTTGTCAAAGGTGTGGTGGCTAGGGAAAACCTCCCTGATTGGCAAAGATTGTGGGATGACTTTGTGCAAGAAGAAACCTATATGGGTCAAGGTTCAGGCTCATCCAACAATGCCCCACAAATTGTGGATGAAGAAGCTCTAGCCCTAGCAAGGAAGAGCAAGGGTAAGGCAAAGAAGAAGAAGGGTGGTAAGAAGAACATTGACATGTCCAAAGTCAAATGTTTTATCTGCCACAAACCAAGACACTTTGCCTCCCAATGCCCAGACAGGAAGAAGAAGAACAATACCCAAATGGCAGGTTCTGCAGAGGTGGAGGAATTCAACAAAAACTTCGATGAGGGATTTTGTTTGATAGCTTGCATGGCAAGCACCACAGGCAACGGTATTTGGTACATCGACAATGGAGCATCTTGTCACATGACAGGACATAAAAGGTTCTTTAAGAGCTTGCAATAGGGTGGAGTAAATCTCCACGTTGAGCTGGGGGATGATGCGCGGTATCAGGCGCAAGGAGTTGGTACTGTTTCGTTTTAGAGGGAGTCTGGCAAACCCCTCACTTTTGCTGATGTATTGTATGTTCTGAGGTTGACCAAGAACCTCATATTCGTTTCCACCCTGGAGGACAAGGGCTTTTAGGTGAAGTTCTGAGATTGGAAGGTGTGTATCAGGCCCAAGGGGTCAAATAGGAGTTTAGATCAGGTGATTGGGATACGGAGCGAGAAGGTGTACAGACTACACTTCGAGTCTGCAAAGGCTATAGTCAGCAACAACAGCAGTCAGTGTGAGTTGTGGCATAGGAGGATGGCACACTTACACCGTGGAGCATTAAGGCATTTGAGACAGGCAGTTATTGGAGTTCCTCAGGTACGGGAGGAGAAGCATAACCACTACAAGGGCTTTACATTGGGGGAAAAACATCAAAAAGCCTTTCCCATAGAGTGAGCACAAGTCTAAGGGGACTTGAGACTTGGTACATACGAATGTTTGCAAAACCATGAGTGTCCAATCTTTCAGTGGCTACAGTTATTGCATCACGTTCATTGAGCTAGAGGCTACAACGGTTGGCTGTGACAATCAGAGTGGCATCAAGGTATCTGAAAATCCAGTGTTCCATGACCGTAGCAAACACATAGACATCTGGTACCATTTCCTAAGAGACTGTGTATAGAAAGGAACCATTCAATTGGAGTACATTCGAACAAATGAGCAGGTGGTAAACATTTTCACCAAGGCACTTTGCAGACACAGTTTTGTTAAGTTCAGAGACAAGTTGGGGTTGCTACCAAATCCCTTCCTTGTTGAAAGGAAGTGTTAGAAAGTGGAAACAAGGAAGGTCTTCTATAATTTGCATGTGTCCTTGCTTGGCATCAAGGTGGCATCAAGGTATCTGAAAATCCAGTGTTCCATGACCGTAGCAAACACATAGACATCTGGTACCATTTCCTAAGGGACTGTGTATAGAAAGGAACCATTCAATTGGAGTACATTCGAACAAATGAGCAGGTGGTAAACATTTTCACCAAGGCACTTTGCAGACACAGTTTTTTTAAGTTCAGAGACAAGTTGGGGTTGCTACCAAATCCCTTCCTTGTTGAAAGGAAGTGTTAGAAAGTGGAAACAAGGAAGGTCTTCTATAATTTGCATGTGTCCTTGCTTGATAGAAGACATAAAACAAGAAGCCACATTGATCATTGCCTTTATCCAAAGTTTAGACTTAGGAAAAGTGCATTATGTAATCTGATTTTAATTTGACTTAATGGAAGCACTTTTATAAAGTTAAAGTGAAATATAATTTAAGGTATGGCTAATCTAATCTTGGCCATTGATCTCATCGGAGGATCTCATCCATTGATCCATAGTGAGAGTTAGGGTTTTTGCTTTCCCATTGAGTTAAAAGGAGATTGATTTGGTGGAGAGGACACACACACAGTTGCTTTGGCACACACGTTGCCAAAAAGAGATTTCTTGCCCATAGCTTTTCAGCTAGAGAGTGAGGGAGAAGTTTGCAGAAGGATTTTCAGAGAGTGGGATAAAAGAACTTTCTCGAGGGTTGATAGAGCTACACAAGCAAATCGCTGGAGGCTGTACAACTGACGCAGATTACGCTGTGTGATGTCAAGAAGATCATACGCAGTCGTACAGGTGATGCAGGCGACCGTACATGTGACTTTAGCATCCGTACGACTGACGCAAAGGCATGAGCGTGACGCAGGTAGTGACACAAGGGTCGTGTGATCTTTGTGGGGTTTTTCCTCTACGAGTTTCGGTTGTATGATTTTTCTCGGTTGGCTAAAATCAATTTTCTGGATTGTATTGTTCTATATCTTGCTAATAAAATATCTTCTCAGACCGTTGCACCAGTTTTCCCATCTTGGGTTTTTCTGAGGGTTTCCATACCCAAAAATATTGGTGTCTCTCTTGGTGTGATTGCTATTATATGTTTTCTCAGT
>LPNX010000456.1:235414-258823 GCA_001517045.1 Pseudotsuga menziesii | reverse complement strand
ACAAGTAATATATATATATATATATATATATATATATATATATATATAGAGAGAGAGAGAGAGAGAGAGAGAGAGAGAGACATTGTGTAGCTCAATATTGAGTTTTAAGGAAATTTAAAATAATAGCCCGAAATTTGAATAAAATATCAATAGCTCTGCCATACTATAGACAATGTCAACTCCAATAATGAAATTCATATTGGTTCCAACTAGATGGCTCATTCAACTTGTGATAAATTCACTAGTTATTCCTAATCATTCTACAGGTTTGACAACCACAAATACATATATCCAGTCATGCAATCAATCAACCAAAGAGATACTGAGGTGGAGAGTATATAAGATAATAAAGAGAAAAAAAAAGCTAATGCAAACATCTGCACAATAGTGGTGTTCAGGCATTTATTCTTATTAACCACATAAGAAAATAAAATTTACATTCCACTAAATAAAACATGAATTGTTCTAAAACTTATTATCTTTTCCAGATATTGAATGCCAAGCAACTCGATGAGGTAGAGAAATTTTCCACCCACCCGTAGGCTTCCACCCCCTAGGCAAGCTATCATACCACCAGGGCAAAGAAGATAATGCAAAATTATTTGCGCAGTCCCTCAACTTCAAAAGCAAGGAGTATATTAAACAAGTATCCCACTACTAAGTTCTTTAATAAGCACAGCTATTTGGTAGACACATTCCCTGCCCAACACAAGGAGAATTATTCCTTCTCTGCTCAAAAGTCCCTCCCTCCAGTGCTTTTCTCAGTATTTATTTTCCGCTGCATTATTTGTGAAGAAACTCATTTGTGGTTACCAATAACATAGAGAGAGAGAGAGGGAGAGGGAGAGACAATGTAGCTCGAAATTGAGTTTTAAGGAAATTTAGAATAATAGCCCGATATTTGAATAAAATATCAATTGCTCTGCCATACTATAGACAATGTCAACTCCAATAATGAAATTCATAGTGGTTCCAACTAGATGGCTCATTCTACTTGTGATAAATTCACTAGTTATTCCTAATCATTCTACAGGTTTGACCACCACTAGTTATACTCTCCACCTCCGTATCTTTTTGTTTGGTTGATTGCATAACTAGATATATGGGCATAAATACTTACTAACCACATAAGAAAATAAAAATTGCATTCCACTAAATAAAACATGAATTGTTCTAAAACTTATTATCTTTTCAGATATTGAATGTCAAGCAACTCAATGAGGTAGAGTAATTTTCCACCCACTTGTAGGTTTCCACCCCCTAGGCTATCATACCACCAAGGAAAAGAAGATAATGCAAAATTACCTGCGCAGTCTCTCAATTTCAAAAGCAGGAGAATTATTCCTTCTCTGCTCAAAAGTCCCTCCCTCCAATGCTTTTCAATGTGGACATAGAAACTTAGAAAGGTCAAAGTTGTTGTCCATTAACTCCAACGTGATTTTTTTCTTAGTTCTTGACTCTTCACAAGGTTCCAATGGCTTTCTTTCATGGTTGTTCAGTTCCTCACTACTGCATCATCTTTTTCCAAGGTTAAACTCACTTTTGAATGCCAAAAAATAGCTCCCTCGTCCCATTCAAATTTCTCCTCTTTGCATTCTAATAAGTTCTTTAATTTTGGCAGCCACATTCCCTTCCCAACACAACACAAGGACAATTATTCCTTCTCTGCTAGAAAGGTCAAAGTTGTTGTCCATTAACTCCAACATAAATTTTTTCTTAGTTCTCGACACTTCACAAGGTTCTAATGGCTTTCTTGCATGGTTGTTCAGTTCCTCAGTATTTCATCCTCTTTCTCTAAAAGGTTAAACTCGCTTTTGAATTCCAAAAAATAGCTCCCTCTTCCCATTAAAATTTCTCCTCCTTGGATTCTATTAATTTCTTTAATTAGAACAATTATTTGGCATCCACATTCCCTGCCCAACACAACACAAGGAGAATTATTCCTTCTCTGCTCAAAAGTCCCTCCCTCTAGTGCTTTTCAATGTGGACATAGAAAGGTCAAAGTTGTTGTCCATTAACTCCATCATAATTTTTTTCTTAGTTCTCGAGTCTTCACAAGGTTGTCCATTAACTCCATCATAATTGTTTTCTTAGTTTTTGAGTAGTGCTTTTCAATGTGGACATAGAAAGGTCAAAGTTGTTGTCCATTAACTCCATGATAATTTTTTTCTTAGTTCTCGAGTCTTGACAAGGTTGTCCATTAACTCCATCATAATTTTTTTCTTAGTTTTCGAGTCTTCACAAGGTTCCAGTGGCTTTCTTTCATGGTTGTTCATTTCCTCATTATTGCATCCTCTTTTTCTAAGGTTAAACTCACTTTTGAATTCCAAAAAATAGCTCCCTCATCCCATTCAAATTTCTCCTCTTTGCATTTTACTAAGTTCTTTAATCAGAACAACTATTTGGAAGCCACATTCCCTGCCCAACACAACACAAGGACAATTATTCCTTCTCTGCTAGAAAGGTCAAAGTTGTTGTCCATTAACTCCAACATAATTTTTTTCTTAGTTCTTGATTCTTCACAAGGTTCTAATGGCTTTCTTTCATTGTTGTTTAGTTCCTCAGTATTGCAGTCTCTTTCTCTAAGGTTAAACTCCCTTTTGAATCCAAAAACTAGCTACGTCTTCCCATTGAAATTTCTCCTCTTTGCATTCTACTAAGTTATTTAATCAGAACAGCTATTTCGCAGCTACATTCCCTGCCCAACACAACACAAGGAGAATTATTCCCTCCAGTGCTTTTCAAGGTGGACATAGAAAGGTCAAAGCTGTTGTCCATTAACTCCAACATAATTTTATTCTTTCTCTACTCAAAAGTCCCTCCCTCCAGTGCTTTTCAAGGTGGAAATAGAAAGGTCAAAGTTGTTGTCCATTAACTCCAACATTTTTCTTAGTTCTGGACTCTTCACAAGGTGCTAATGGCTTTCTTTCATGGTGTTCAGTTCCTTAGTATTACAGCCTCTTTTCCTATGGTTAAACTCACTTTTCAATTCCAAAAAATAGCTTTCTTTCATGGTGTTCAGTTCCTTAGTATTACAACATCTTTTCCTATGGTTAAACTCACTTTTCAATTCCAAAAAATAGCTCCCTCTTCCCATTCAAATTTCTCCTGTTTGCAGTAATGAAGGATAGCAAGAAGAGACCTAATCCAAATCTGCCTAGATCTAAGAATTTTTTATATCTACTTCTCTAGTCTCCAGTTAAACTATAGGATAGGTTTAATATCAACACTATAAAAGTGAAGATTTAGAATTTTTTATATCCACTTCTCTAGTCTCCAGTTAAACTATAGGATAGGTTTAATATCAACACTATAAAAGTGAAGATTAATGTCATGGTAAGGTGGGTTAGGCATATCAACATTTTCTTAGACCCCCTCACCTTTACCCTCTTGTGGGATCATAGCTCTTTTAGGTACTCGGGCCCAGTTAGTCTTGGTCCTTTTATTAGCTACAAAATATCAATATTTACAAATATCAAATATCACCATGGTATATCTATTTCCTGGTGTAATAAAACATAAGGAAAGAAAATATCTATGCAAAGCATCCAAACAAATATAAGCTCAAGTTCAGAACATTCCAAAGGTTAAAACCAGGTCATTACAAGATGGCAATCTTTATGACATGTTGCAATACAATGACAACACAATGATAGTGCAGGAAGCAAAGAAAATGCTTTTACCCATTTCTACATTCACTCAAGCTTACCTACTTATATTATATTTTAATAGATAGAGATGTTGTATCTCTAGATTATGATTTATCTATAGACTAAGCTATAATGGAGCATTCAAAACTCCTTATGAATTATATTTTAATAGATAGAGATGCTGTATCTCTAGATTATGATTTATCTATAGACTAAGCTATAATGGAGCATTCAAAACTCCTTATGAATTGGGTCACCTTTACCCTCTTGTGGGATCATAGCTCTTTTAGGTACTCGGGCCCAGTTAGTCTTGGTCCTTTTATTAGCTGCAAAATATCAATATTTACAAATATCAAATATCACCATGGTATATCTATTTCCTGGTGTAATAAAATATAAGGAAAGAAAATATCTATGCAAAGCATCCAAACAAATATAAGCTCAAGTTCAGAACATTCCAAAGGTTAAAACCAGGTCATTACAAGATGGCAATCTTTATGACATGTTGCAATACAATGACAACACAATGATAGTGCAGGAAGCAAAGAAAATGCTTTTACCCATTTCTACATTCACTCAAGCTTACCTACTTATATTATATTTTAATAGATAGAGATGCTGTATCTCTAGATTATGATTTATCTATAGACTAAGCTATAATGGAGCATTCAAAACTCCTTATGAATTATATTTTAATAGATAGAGATGCTGTATCTCTAGATTATGATTTATCTATAGACTAAGCTATAATGGAGCATTCAAAACTCCTTATGAATTGGGCCAACGGCTAGTGTCAAATTGAGAATTTGTGCTAATTCCAATTAAGAACGGAGTAATTGAGGCAAAGAAAAATTTTCTGAAGCCACGTTCTCACACATTAACAGAGAATTCAACTCTGAAGCCAAGAGGTTATCTAAAGAAGCCTTTACTTTGCAGTTTGCAATAACTTTTTCGAGCAGGAATACATGGGTAGTGAACTCCATACATAGAAAAAAGAAAAGTTCAATATACAAATAGTCATTCTATTGATCTGCTCTATACATTTAAAAAATAGAAAGGTATCTATTGTTATTAAGGCCTGAAAAGGGATTTATTCCAAAGGTTAAAACCAGGTCATTACAAGATGGCAATCGTTATGACATGTTGCAATACAATGACAACACAATGATAGTGCAGGAAGCAAAGAAAATGCTTTTACCCATTTCTACATTCACTCAAGCTTACCTACTTATATTTTAATAGATAGAGATGCTGTATCTCTAGATTATGATTTATCTATAGACTAAGCTATAATGGAGCATTCAAAACTCCTTATGAATTGGGCCAACGGCTAGTGTCAAATTGAGAATTTGTGCTAATTCTAATTAAGAACGGAGTAATTGAGGCAAAGAAAAATTTTCTGAAGCCACGTTCTCACACATTAACAGAGAATTCAACTCTGAAGCCAACAGGTTATCTAAAGAAGCCTTTACTTTGCAATTTGCAATAACTTTTTCGAGCAGGAATACATGGGTAGTGAACTCCATACATAGAAAAAAGAAAAGTTCAATATACAAATAGTCATTCTATTGATCTGCTTTATACATTTAAAAAATAGAAAGGTATCTATTGTTATTAAGGCCTGAAGGCCTGAAAAGGGATTTTTGTTTCTATATTTTTCTAGTTATTCAATGCACAAAAGAGGGCCTTAAACGACACAGGAAGACTGTGATAACTAGACGTAGCATCAGTTGAAAAACCATTTTGAAGTGCCCTTTTAGATAAAAGGTATATAGTCTTTTAAGGCACAAAGAGTGTCATAAAGACAGACCAATGTATCTTCTATTTTCATATCTAACATGGAAAAACATCCTATAAACATCCTATAATGGAACATAATGTTTTATTCACAGATGAATGGTCAGTCTAAGGCAGTCAATCAGACATTGGTTCAATTTTTTATATCTTATACCTATAAGCATCCTGTGAATGGGGTTAAAATACTACCATAAATATTGTATTGTTGTTATAATTGGATGGTATTCGGAACATACATCAACACACGTGTCTACATTTTAAACCTTTTTGCAACTTTTTCCTTAGACACCATTTACATATTGCACCACACTTTTGCCAATGACATCAAATAAGGCAAAGGATAGAGTGCAAGGAATAAGGTAACAATCTAAATGTATTCCAACACAGTTGGAACTACAATAGATTTAGATAAATTATTGTTCCAAAGCCACACAAATGCTCAAGATCAAAGGTATCATGGTCATGAGTGGAACATTGGTATCAATTTTCTCGAAAATCTTGATTTCCTTGGCCCGCTAGTAACTTTAGTAACTTTAATTGGTAGGAAGTACTGTAATGGTTCACTATGTTTTAAACTAATTTCACAATAATAATTTAGCCAACCTACATTCAGCTAATATGGTATGTGTGTGTATGTGAAGATTTTATGAGATTGTAAAAATAAAGGGACGGTCTAGGACGCAATTGTTGAAAGTGAAAACACTATTTTTTCAAACATAAATGTAATTTAATATAGTTGACTAATATAGTTGACACTAATATAGATTTAGATAAATCATTTGCTTTAGATAAATCATTTGCTGCAAATCCACAAAATGCACAACTTGCAAGTTACATTGAGACTCTCCTATGGGTTGAAATCGTACAGAAGGTTAACATACAAGGTACTTAAATCTCCCTCTCAAGGTAACATGATCATGGGTGGAACAATGGTGTCAATTTTAGTTGTGTCAATTTTCCAAAATATGTTGAACAAATAATGGTACCATGATCATGGGTAAAACAATGGTGTCAATTTTAGTTGTGTCAATTTTCTAAAATATGTTGGACAAATAATGTATACATGTCCTTCTAGTACCTTTATTTGGTAGCAAGTATTATAATGCTCCACTGAGGTTTAAACCAAGTTTTTTATTTACCCAATGGTGTCAATTTTCTAAAATATGTTGGACAAATAATGTATACATGTCCTTCTAGTACCTTTATTTGGTAGCAAGTATTATAATGCTCCACTGAGGTTTAAACCAAGTTCCTTATTCTAGTTTTCCCGTTCTATGTTCACCTAATACTATATATGTTAGTATTTTATGTGAAAACACCATTTTTTGGAAATTAGATCAATAGAAAGATAAATAAAGCTGATGTAACCTATTTAAAGAAAGGGGATCGAAACACCAACCAAAACTAATTATAAAATTGAAGATTCAATAAGCTAGTTTCATTATCAACATCGTAGAAATGAATATTACTGTAATGGTAAAGTGGTAGGAAATGAATATTACTATAATGATAAAGTGGTAGAAAAATAAGCATAGGTAGTTAGGCATATCAACATTCCCTTAGACCCCCTCACATTACCTCTCCGAGTCGATCTTGGTTTTTTAATTAATCTGAAAAATATCTATATTTACAAATATTTATAAAAAAAATGGATAGTTAAAAAGATGCATAGTAAAATAAAGCATACCTACTTCTTGGTCTAATAAAGCATAGTAAAATAAAATATCTATGCAAAACATCCAAACATGTATACGAGGTCAAGTTTAGATCATTCCAAAGGTTATTAGATCATTCCAAAGGTTAAAAACAGGTAAAATAAAATATCTATGCAAAACATCCAAACATGTATACGAGGTCAAGTTTAGATCATTCGAAAGGTTATTAGATCATTCCAAAGGTTAAAAACAGGTCATTACAAGATGGCAACATTTATGCCATGTTGCAATACAAAGGCAACACAATGATACTGCAGAAAACAAAGAAAATAAAAATACTTTTACCTATTTCTACATTCATTTAGGTTTACCTACTTCTATTATAAAGAAATAATTATCTCTAAATGATTTCTATTAAATTTACCTACTTCAATTATAAAGAAATAATTGTCTTTAAAATGATTTCAGACTTAGCTATAATAGAGCATTGTAAACACCTTATGGATTGGGCTGACAAGTTTCAAATAGATAACTGACAAGTTTCAAATAGATAATTAGGAGCTATTTCCAATTATGAATAGATAAAGAAATTTTAAAATGATTTCAAGACTAAGCTATAATAGAGCATTGTAAACACCTTATGGATTGGGCTGACAAGTTTCAAATAGATAATTAGGAGCTATTTCCAATTATGAATAGAGTTCTTGAGGAAAATAATTTTTTTATGAAATCACATTCTCACATGTCTACAGAGAATTATCTTTAAAATGATTTCAAGACTTAAGCTATAATAGAGCATTGTAAACACCTTATGGATTGGGCTGACAAGTTTCAAATAGATAAGTAGGAGCTATTTCCAATTATGAATAGAGTTCTTGAGGAAAATAATTTTTTTTATGAAATCACATTCTCACATGTCTACAGAGAATTCAACTATGAAGCCAACATTTTTCCTATTTCTACATTCACTTAGGTTTACCTGGATTGGCCTGACAAGTTTCAAATAGATAATTAGGAGCTATATCCAATTATGAATAGAGTTCTTGAGGAAAATAATTTTTTTTATGAAATCAAATTCAAACATGTCTACAAAGAATTCAACTCTGAAGCCAATAGATTATCTAACAAAGCCTTTACTTTAAACAAAGGAGTAGAGAATTCAACTCTGAAGCCAGCTGATTATCTAACGAAGCCTTTACTAAGCCTTTACTTTAAACAAAGGAGTAGAGAATTCAACTCTGAAGCCAGCTGATTATCTAACGAAGCCTTTACTTTAGATAAAGGAACTTTTTTCTGTTACTTTACATAAAGAAATTTTTATCTAAGCAACGGTACTGAACCCCATCCAAAAATTGCCAAAAATTGTTATTTCATTAGTTGGTCATTATGTTGATTTTCTTTATACATTTTAAAATAGAAGGATAATGAAGCCTTTACTTTACACAAAGGAACTTTTTTTGAGTAAGAATTCAAGGGTAGCAAACTCCAACCAGAAATTGTTCTTTCATTAATTGGTCATTTTGTTGATTTGCTCTATACATTTTATAATAGAAGTATATCTGTTCTGGTTAAGGCGTAGAAAGGCATTTTTGTTAGTTATTTGATGCAGAAAAAGAGGCCTTCAATGGCCCAAGAAAACTGTAATAAGGCATTTTTGTTAATTATTTGATGCAGAAAGAGAGGCCATTTTTGTTAATTATTTGATGCAGAAAAAGAGGCCTTAAATGGCCCAAGAAGACTGTAATAAGTAGACGTAGCATCCATCTGACAAACCATATTGAAGTGTCCTTTTAGAGGAAGAGCATAGAGTCTTTTAAGGTGCAGAAAGTATCGTAAAGACAGACCACTGTATATTGAATATTCTATCTTCAACTTTGAAATATCTAATATAAAGTTTTTATCTTCAACTTTGAATATCTAATATAAAGGTTTTTCAAATGAAGCACAATGTTTTTATCTTCAACTTTGAATATCTAATATAAAGTTTTCAAATGAAGCAAAATGGTTTATTCATAGATGAATGGTCAGTCTAAGGATGTTTTTATCTTCAACTTTGATTATCTAATATAAAGTTTTCAAATGAAGGTTGAACCGTTGAATATCTAATATAAAGTTTTCAAATGAAGCACAATGGTTTATTCATTGATGAATGGTCAGTCTAAGGTGGTTAATCAGACATTTGGTTCAATTTTTTTTTTAATTATATTTTTATTATATTATATTATAATAAGCATCCTGTGAGTAGGGTCAAAATCCAACTCACAATATTGTATTGTTTTTTTTTATATTATAGAGTAGGGTCAAAATCCAACTCACAATATTGTATTGTTATAATTGGACAAGACAGACCAATCTTTGAAATATCTAATATAAAGTTTTGATGGAAAAAATAAATGGCACTTTGAAATATCTAATATAAAGTTTTGATGGAAAAAATAAATGCTATAATGGAGCACAATGATTTATTCAGTCTAAGGTGGTTAATCAGACATCGGTAAACACAATTTCCTACATTTTAAAACTTTCTGCGAAATTTCCTTAAGACACCATTTACTTACTACACCGTACTTTTGCTAATGGCGCCAAAGAATGCACATGATAGAATGCAAGTAACAAGGTAGCATGCTAAATGTATTCTAACAAAGTTGGCACCACAATAGATTAAGATAAATCTTTGTTGCAGACCACATAAATGCTCTTACTTGCAAGTGAGACACAGTTGGCACCACAATAGATTAAGATAAATCTTTGTTGCAGACCACATAAATGCTCTTACTTGCAAGTGAGATTGAGACCTTCCCTTAGGTTGAAATCATACAAGGGGTTAACAACTTAACATACAAGGTACTTAATGCTCTGCTATGTTTTAAACCAAGTTCCTTAATATATTTTTTCCATTCTGCATTCACCTAATACAATTAATACAATTAATTTAATGCTCTGTTATGTTTTAAACCAAGTTCCTTGATATATTTTTTCCATTCTGCATTCGCCTAATACAATTAACTTAATTTATATATATGTCTTAAGATTGTATGAGAATTGTTGGGCAAGCAAGGAAACAATGCATTCACCTAATACAATCAATTTATATATACTTTTAATTTATATATATGTCTTAAGATTTTATGAGAATTGTTGGGCAAGCAAGGAAACAATGCATTCACCTAATACAATCAATTTATATATACTTTTAATTTATATATATGTCTTAAGATTTTATGAGAATTGTTGGGCAAGCAAGGAAACAATGCATTCACCTAATACAATCAATTTATATATACTTTTAATTTATATATATGTCTTAAGATTTAATACAATTAACTTAATTTATATATATGTCTTAAGATTTTATGAGAATTGTTGGGCAAGCAAGGAAACAATGCATTCACCTAATACAACCAATTTATATATACTTTTAATTTATATATATGTCTTAAGATTTTATGAGAATTGTTGGGCAAGCAAGGAAACAATGCATTCACCTAATACAACCAATTTATATATACTTTTAATTTATATATATGTCTTAAGATTTTATGAGAATTGTTGGGCAAGCAAGGAAACAATGCATTCACCAAATACAATCAATTTATATATACTTTTAATTTATATATATGTCTTAAGATTTTATGAGAATTGTTGGGCAAGCAAGGAAACAATGCATTCACCAAATACAATCAATTTATATATACTTTTAATTTATATATATGTCTTAAGATTTTATGAGAATTGTTGGGCAAGCAAGGAAACCATGCATTCACCTAATACAATCAATTTATATATACTTCTTAAGATTCTATGGGAATTTATATATACTTCTTAAGATTCTATGGGAATTCTGGGGGCAAGCAAAGAAACAATCCATTGACCTAATACAATCAAGTTTTATATACGACCTTAAGATTCTATTAAGATTCTATGGAGATTCTTGGGCAATTTCCACTTCTATATATCCATTCCAGAATCCAGGAAACAATGCATTCGCCAAATACAATCAATTTATATATACTTTTAATTTATATATGTCTTAAGATTTTATGAGAATGGTTGGGCAAGCAAGGAAACAATGCATTCACCTAATACAATCAATTTATATATACTTCTTAAGATTCTATGGGAATTTATATATACTTCTTAAGATTCTATGGGAATTTTCTTAAGATTCTATGGGAATTTATATATACTTCTTAAGATTCTATGGGAATTCTGGGGCAAGCAAAGAAACAATCCATTGACCTAATACAATCAAGTTTTATATACGACCTTAAGATTCTATGGAGATTCTTGGGCAATTTCCACTTCTATATATCCATTCCAGAATCCATATATACCATAAATATCATTTAACGAGATTATTTAACTATTTGTGAAGTTCTTGGATAAAAAAAATGGGATGATCTACAAGGTAGCATGCCTTAACCTAATTAAAGAAAGGATATCGAAATATCATCCAGAACTAATTATACTTTAAACATAGTTTCTACTTCCATTCATCCATTCTAGAATCCATATATAACTCACATATACCATAAATATCATGCATTCACCTAATACAATCAAGTTTTATATACGATCTTAAGATTCTATGGAGATTCTTGGGCAATTTCCACTTCTATATATCCATTCCAGAATCCATATATACCTTATATATACCATAAATATCATTTAACGAGATTATTTAACTATTTGTGAAGTTCTTGGATTAAAAAAATGGGATGATCTGCAAGGTAGCATGCCTTAACCTAATTAAAGAAAGGAGATCGAAATATCATCCAGAACTAATTATACAACTAATTATACTTTAAACATAGTTTCTACTTCCATTCATCCATTCTAGAATCCATATATAAGTTTATAACTCACATATACCAAAAATATCAAAGATTTTGTGAACTAATTATACTTTAAACATAGTTTCTACTTCCATTCATCCATTCTAGAATCCATATATAAGTTTATAACTCACATATACCAAAAATATCAAAGATTTTGTGAACTATTTGGGAAATTCTAACCAAAAAAAGATTTTGTGAACTATTTGGGAAATTCTAACCAAAAAAAGGGAAGGTCCTCAAGTAGTAGCCTGCCTAGAATATATATTGTTTACTTTGTGTGTTCATAGTATGAACAAATAAAAGACACAGTATGCGGAAGAGTACAGAGCTTACCTTGTATTGTCTTCAGAACAAGTCTTAGGTAAAATAAGCTAAAATAAGCTAATGAAAAATCTGTTAGAAACTTAAAACTATCCTTCAATTTGTAAAAACGTACACCTGAAACAAAATACTGCCATGGGGATTGGACTTCAACCAAATATGCTTATCATGTGTATTGTATTGGTACAAAATATGCTTATCATGTGCATTGTATTAGCACGGAGATTTTTTTCTACAACCTACTGTTCAACCCACCCTACAAATTTCAAGAATTAAAGTATACTTAGAATGAAATAAGATACTGTGAAGAAAAAAGCATTGAAGCTTTCTCAAGATTAAAGCTGGGAGTTTATGACCTTGCTGAGCCTTAAATATATGTACAGTACAGGGATTTTTCTCTACAGCCTTACTGTTAAACCTACCCTGAAATTTGTCAAAAACTAAAGTAAACATAAAATCAAATGAAGTGCTATGAAGAAAGAAGTATCAAACCATTCGTGCTATGAAGAAAGAAGTATCAAACCATTCTTAGGAACAACCTGGAAGATCACGCCATTCATGAGGGCGAAATGTTTGTACAGGGCTTTCCTCTGCGTCCTTAAATCCAACTTTGAGTTTCCTCTACAATTGAAACAAGAATGGAATTGGACAATATAAAGTTATATTAAACTTTATAATATAAACTAATCATTCGTATTGTACAACCATTTTCTCTACCATGTAATGCTGGTCCAACCCTGCAATTTTTCAAAAACTACGGAAACTTAAAATAAGCTAATCTTCTGTATTGTGCAAATGTCTTCTCTTCAAAGTAATGTTAGACCATCCCTACAATTTATCAAGAACTGACGCAAACTTAAAATGAAGTAAGATACTTTGAAGAAATAGGCATTAAATTTACCTTTCGCAGGGACACCGTAGCTGAGCATGAAACAAAAATTAGCGTAGCAGAAGGGGACCCATATTGTTTTCTGCCAAGTGTAAGTGTATGCATAGCCAGTTCCTTGGGATAAATCCCCATACTGCCATTCCTCATATCTCTCGGTCTTGTAATCATCCAAAAATGAAAAGGAAAGAAGAAAAGGCCGACCTGACAAACAATGGAAAAATAAAACAGAGGAAAAACAAAAGACGGGCATGCATGGCCATGCAGACAAAACAAATAACACAAGCAAATAACAGAGAGCGACAGGGTGACAGGTTGTTGAAACTTGCGCTTCACTCTTCCATTTTGTCTGTCCCAATTGACATATATATATAGGTCAGAGGGACTCTCTTCTTCTCCGCATTTTATCTAATTTCTGTCCAGTCCGCTTTTTTAAAACAAATCCCCTGCCAAACTTTCCGTGCTTTTCTTAGCAGAGTGCTTTTCTTATGAGCAGGAGACAACCGTTAGCAGTATGCTTTTCTTGTTAGCTTTTGTTAGGAGGAGGCTAACCACAATCTTACCAGAGAGAGTATGCAATACCGTCGGCCGGATTCTTATTAGAGGGAGAGCTCCGTGAAACCCACGGAAATGCATTTGAAAAAACAACATTTGAGGTTTCCCTGGCGACGCGATGGGTTGTATGAAGGTGAAAGGTGGGAGGGAGTGACATGTAGTATGCGACATGCAAACTCCAGGGAGGGAGTGACAAGTTCAATTAGGTGACGTGTAGGTAAAATTTAAAATAAATTAATGTATTTATATGTGAGGAGGATTGTGACATGATTTTATTTTATTTTAATCTTATTTGTTTGGAGGAGGATTGAACCAACTCTCTTTAATTTTCATTTACTATTAACCACTACTTAGGTTGAATTTCAATACAACATGTCTAAGTTGAGTCAAACCATGCCTACACCTTGAAGCATAGCGTGTCTAGGTTAAAGCATAGCAAAGTATGTCAAGTAATTTCTTAAAGTTCAGTAGAATAGAGCTGGGAGGATTCTCTTATATTCACTAAACTTAAATGAGAGTTTGAATTTCTTCATTCAATGAAAATGAAACAAGATTTATGAGATGACAATGTCGTGCAATTGCTAATAGTTATTGCTACATTACAAAAGTTGTAAGAGTATGATACTTTTGACACAAAATTGTAATAGGGAAGAATATTATTTTGCCATAAAATTACTTAGCCCTCGAATAACTTAGCCATCAAATCGATTTATAAATGTTTTGTTGGAACAAAGATAGTTCAAAAATGATGTTTTGTTGGTTGTTAATACGTAATAGCATATAAGGACAATTGCATCGCATATAGTTTAATGAACATGGAAGAAATCCACTCGTTCGTAATATCATTAGTGCACGCCCAATGAGCAGGTGGCACTAAGCACGAGATAATCATAATTGTATCATGTTTAGGGAGAGGAGGGATTTGTGATTGATGGAGAGAAAATGAGCATTAATATTATTGGACCAATGCAATGGATGGAAGCAATGGTTTTGTTAGCACTAGTTTTTGCTCCGCGTAAGATGATGAGGAAGGTCAAATGGAGCAAACCACGTCTTGCAAATGCATGAAAAATACTATTTGTGGATTGGCCACAACTATGCTAAAAGGACAATGCTTCTACGGTGGTGATCTGGAGGCGAGCCAGATCGACGGATAAAATGCGTTTCGCAAATACTACAAGCACGACCCAAATCACCTTTGTGCTTTCGCGGAATAAGCTAAAACGATCGCAGCTTTCAAGGGCCAGGATCGACAAAGGATAGATCAACATATGAGATTAATTCCACCAGATCAAAGCGCCCGTGGAGATTCTGACTCCGAGATCCACGAAATGGGTTAAATAGAAGTAAATTTCAACGATGTGGATCGAGTTGAGGAAAGATCTACGGCGAGCGATTTCTCCGTCGATTGAACAAGCACGGAACAAACCACCTTGGGGACTCACGAAATTTGGCTTCCCTTTACACATGGATGATAAAGATCGAAGGTGTTCAAATCGAAAGGTTGGAAATGTTTCCGCCTGGTGAAAGTTGTCGGAGGGTGAATCTGTGACGGAAAGGACGGTTTTTGTGTACGATCGACTCATTTTGAAAAGATCCTGTTGTCAGTATATTATGAGACAAGTGTGCAAGAGGCCGTAGTGACAAGTAATCGAACACCTCGATGCTAGTGGAGCATGTCTGTGAGTAAGAATCAGCTCCATGGCAGAGACCACCCTCCTGAACCCAAAAGTCCGCTACATTGAATGCATGAAAATCAGGAAGATATCCTAATAATTAAAATACAGAAGGTGGGTATGGCTTCCACATGAAGTAGGAAGACGCAGTAAATGAGAAATATTCTGATGTTGTCATCAAAAAGGGCAAATAGGTAAGGGGCATCAAGTCCATGTGCCATGATCCGAATGGGAAATGATGTGAACTAGTGCCAGAGATATTTTTCGTAGCTAGCAGTATAGCATCATATCAGAAAGGACGGCGTGACTAGATTCTCAGTAGGAATATTGGATCCCAAACCCACATGCCCACGCGTATTGTCATCATGCTACTCAATGATGAAGTGTGTGAAGGTGTTGACAGGGTCATTGTCGTGTCCAGCCTTCCATCTCTTTATAAGCGCCATTTCTCAGAGCCATCAAGAGACAAAGACTGAGTGAATGTGGAAGAGAAACTAAGGTGGTTGAATGTTAGTCTACTAAGGATTTTGAGATTTTTAGAGAAGGTCTGCGATGGTCGTCTGGTTTGAAAAACTTGTATGTCAGGGTGTGCTATTGGTTGGCGAGCATAGCTCCACATTCCTACATTTCCCTGGTTTTTGTACTGAAAAGGCTCCAGCCATCGGGGTATGGATGTTCATTGTATTAGAGAAGCCTTCTAGCGCCAGCGAGGTCATGGCAAGGACATTCATCGCATTAGATGGACCTCCTGGGGCTGGTGAGGGCATTACTATCTTAATAGAAGGCCACACCCCCGCGGAGGCAGTGCCTGAAATTTCCTCTCCAATGGGCATCCCTCCAAAACCTTTGGACGGAGTTGCGGTCTCCATAATCCCAGCACGTGGTGACCATTGCTAGTGGCGACCCATTGGAGCGAATGCTTGTACGGTAGGAGAAGGGGTCCAAAGTATTCATCGTCGCCTTTGTGAATTACACGTGCCAACTTTATCTGGGGTGGTGATGAAGTTGAAAATGTGTCGTGTCACGCAACCTGCAGAAAGATCCTCCTCCTAAGAGGAGAGAAGCACAAGAATGACAAGCCTCCTCAAGGACCTGTCACTGTCAGAAGCAGTGCGGCCCTTCTTCAAGTCCCCTCGAATAACAATGTTACCAAGAGAGAGGGGGGCGAGGAGGAAGGATGAGCACAGAAGGAACGCAAACCTTCTTGCTAGCCATAAGCCCATGCGAAACGTGCCTTTCAGCTCAAATAGCCCAGAAAGAAAAAGACATGTTGCAGACCTAACAGGAAAATAAATAGTTCGAGCCAAGTCATTGACGAGCCACTAAGGGATGTCCTGAGCCATCCTTTTCAAGACAAGTGAGCACGAGACCAGAAATGTTGTGGTGTCGTTAAGACTAGCATGCGTGTTTGCTCCATAATGTTTTGTTTTATATATGTAAACAGTGGCAAATATGCCATGTCCTAGTTTATTAAAGTTTTGGTCGTAATTGTAATTGACTTCTCGCCCTGTTTCAAGGTTATCCTCGGGGGCCTGAAGCACTATAAAGATACTCCCCGCCGAGGGAGAAGGTTAATGGTTTTGGTTGGAACCTAAGAGATTTTTGGTTCTTATGTAATTTGATCCATCTTTAATACAAGAAACAAAGTCGGATGTCGGCCTTTAGATGTGAGAAATTTTGTGTATTTATTAGTTGCAGTATGTACTCTCCTTACCTTGCGTGCATGTACTTCATGTTATTTATTTGCATTATGGTTTCTTCATGTCTTTGACTTAGTGTATAGCGGTTCAAAATTCATATTCCTATGCTCTGGCCGTTGTTTTAGACATCCACCAAATGTTTCTCCAGAGTTGGTGTAGAATTCATCCCTACGGTGCTCTACATCAATGGACTAACATCGTGTTACAGGTATAAACTAGCTGAGAGGGGGGGTGAATTAGTTAGTTAAGATTTGTTACCAAAATACTTCTTTTAACTTAGAATCAATAAACTTTATGGTAGTCAATCTTTGCTATGAATTCAGAGTTATAAACATGAGAGCAGATAACATAAAACACAACATTCAATCACAACATTTAATCACATATATGATACACAGATATTTCACGAGGAAACCCATAAGGGAAAAACCTCTTCTTCTTATGATGTCAAAGGCTTCAATGGCTGTACATCCCTTTTTATTTGAGCACCAACTCAAAGAGGCTGCAACCTCTAAATGCGAGCACCAACTTGCTGAGAGCATCAACTCTCACTGTGACCCAGCACCAACTGGGTGGGAGCACCAACTTCCAGTTTATCCCAGCACCAACTGAGTGAAGACACCAATCTTCAATCTCTACAAGCACCCACTTGCAGACAGAGACATAAAGTCTCCCCTAGCACCTCCCTACCTCCCTTATTTGCTAGACTTTTCATTAGAATAAAAAAGAAACAATACAGATATGTCTCTGCTTACCAAACCACTATGCTCTGTTCAACATGGGCTCTCTGCTCCTCTGTTCTATTCAACTGTTCAGCACATTCTTCAGTTCCTCTGCTATGCTCATTCAGTATCAGTTTACAGTACTGATATCTTAATACTTTGCACACCATTACTCTCCTCAAAACAGCTCATCTTATTTTATTTTTTTGCTTGCTACAATATATATATATATATATATATTTCAGTCGGTTCTCATTCTCTCCATTCATTACAGAAATGATTATGAACTCTTCATGTACCATCTAATTGCAAATGAGAAACCGTTCATAGATTTCTAACTGTCAAGACTCTCAACATCTCGAACGCTGATCTATACAAAAACGATTCACATTCCATGAATACCATAGATTCTCAAGATCTCTAATTGAAATACCCTTCGAATACCTAGCTTGCCTGACTCTCTGCATTCCACGAATAGTCATTCTCCAATTCTCTGATCCCATTGGCTCCTCATCGAATCAATACTGTGCTAGACTCTTCATGTTCCACTGCTTCCAGTTCAAAGAGCCCTGGGCTCGATTCTAAATATGGAGACTTCCTCTGCACTTTAAGCCATCTGTGTTGTTCATCTCCTTGTGCGGTTTTGGTCATCAATTGCTTGAATGATAGACATCTCGTGATTCTTCAGAAAGACCTTGTCCAATGCTGGAGTTGAGTCGCTGCTTGTTTAAATTCATCGAAAGTTTATTTGCTTATACCCCCGTCGTTGCGGAAAGATAATCGGCTTCAGTCTCGGTATTCTTCTCCGATGTATTTGCCTTAGTCGGCTGATTGTTGAGTTGTGGGCTTCCGCTGTTGCGGATGAGAAAGACACTATCCTTCCGCCGTTGCGGCTCCTGATTTTGCTATCATGCCAGCGATAATATCCTGATTCCGCTATTCGCTATCATACCGACGATGCTATTCTGCAAAGTTTGATAGAATGACTTTGCCTATGGCAGGATGACTTGTCTTTGTTGCTTCCACCGTTGCGGCTCCCAAAGCAACTAAGCGTTCGAAGTCCAAAGCGCTCCAACTGCCGATGCTTGTCATTCTTTTAGTCGCGCGTGTCTTTAACCTTTCCTTTTCCGCCGTTGCGGCTGGGAAAGTCATTCAGCTTCCGATGTAAATATCTTTCATCTTCCGATTGCTTTGGATGACTTGTCTTTGTTGCTTCCGCCGTTGCGGCTCCCAAAGCAACTAAGCGTCCGAAGTCAAAAGCGCTCCGACTGCCGATGCTTATCAATCTTTTAGTCGCACGTCTTTAACCTTTCCTTTTCTGCCGTTGCGACTGGGAAAGTCATTCAACTTCCGATATAAATATCTTCCGACTTTCGATTAAGAGTTTTCCCGCCCGCTCAACAGGATTTGTGGATTTTCCATAGACTTTAGTCTGAATCTCTAGCACCTCCCACTGTTCGATTTTCTCCATTGATACCTGCGTGCCTGCCTCTTTTTCAGTAGATTGCCACATCCATTTGACATTAGTTCCCCTTCTCTTTATAGCAGATTGCCATCAATGACAATACATTAAAACTTTAAGACTGAGCACTAGCTACCATCTACTAGTTCTAAGCACACCACTCTGAAAGATATTCCAACAATCTCCCCCTTTGACATTGATGGCAATATCTCATTCAACTGGTCACATTTCTCCCCCTTTGACATCAAGGGCAAAGGATAAACCTGGGTAGATATTAGTATGTCTGATGACTAGTCTCCCCCTGACAAGATGCACTAAGAAAACGAACTGCCATTCCATGCTGTAAACAAAAATACGATATACAATAAACACAGACTCCCCCTAACACAATGCATGAGTTACTGAGGCAAGGACTGAACACCCAGCTTCTGACGCAGATATTCAAACTGAGCTGTGGGTAAAGGCTTAGTAAAAATATCAGCAATCTGTTTGGTAGAAGGAATATAATGCAACAACACCGCTTGAGTAACCACTTGTTCACGCAAGAAATGGTACTTTATGGGAATGTGTTTAGTTTTGGAATGAAGAACATGATTCTTGGAAACACTGATTGCACTAGTATTGTCACAGTGAATGGGAATAGGCTCAGAATACTTTACGTCTAGATCAGCAAGAGATTGAACCATCCATAAAATTTGAGTACAGCAAGTAGCAGCAGCTATGTACTCTGCTTCAGTAGTAGATAAAGAAATGGAACTTTGCTTTTTACTTAGCCAGGCAACCAAAGACTCTCCTAAGAAGAATGCTCCACCACTTGTACTTTTTCTTTCATCTACACAATTAGCCCAATCTGCATCTGAATATGTTATTAGCTGAACGTTCTGATTTCTGGGATACCACAGACCATAAGAGAGTGTACCTTTCAGGTATTTGAATATATGTTTCATAGCTAGTAGATGACTCTGTTTAGGAGCATCTTGAAACCTTCCTACCATCCCAACAGCATGCATGATATCAGGTCTTGATGCAGTAATATATAACAGGCTTCCTATCATAGATCTGTACATCTTTTGATCCACTTCAAGTGAAGAATCATCTTTGCTCAACTTGCAGCCACTGACCATGGGTGTACTCACAGGTGTGGAGTCTTCCATTCGAAACTTCTTTAACATCTCCTTTAGATAATTTTCTTGATAAAGAAACATACCTCCCGGTTTCTGACAGATTTGAAGACCAAGGAAATAGGACAGCTCACCAATCATTGACATTTCGAACTCAGATTTCATAGAGTTAGCAAACCACTGATTAGAAAGATTATTAGTACAGCCAAAGATGATATCATCAACATAAACCAAGACAATCAGTAAGTCATCACCTTCAGTTTTGATATATAAATTGCTGTCCACAGAACATCTCTTGAAGCCTTTGTCTTATAGATATTTGTCCAGTCTGGCATACCAGGCTCTAGGTGCTTGCTTCAACCCATACAAAGCCTTTTTCAGCTTGCATACATAGTCAGATTTATCTGTGAGTGAAAAGCCTTCAGGTTGCTCCACATACACTTTTTCTTCTAAATTTCCATTGAGAAATGCTGACTTGACATCCATCTGGTATACTCTAAATCGTTTGTAACAAGCACAGGCTAGAAACATTCTGATAGCCTCCATTCTTGCCACTGGAGAAAATGTTTCATCGAAGTCTTGTCCTTCAATCTGAGCATAACCTTTGCAAACCAGTCTTGCTTTATTCCTTACAATCTGTCCCTGTTCATTTAATTTATTCTTATATACCCATTTGGATCCAATCACATTCTTGTCTGATGGCCTAGGAACAAGTTCCCAAGTGCTATTATTTTCAATCTGATCCAGCTCTTCATTCATGGCTGCTACCCAGTCTTTGTCTTTGTTGGCTTCATTAAAACATTGGGGCTCAATTGTAGAGAGAAGAGCAATATGAGACTGTTCAGATTCCTGTAAAATCTTCCTTCTAGTCTGAACACCTTTACTCTCATCACCAATGATTTGGCTTTCAGGGTGATTTTTTCTAATCATTCTGGAAGAATATTGTACAGTGTGCTATTTAGGTTTAGCTTCCTCATATTCTGATGATTCAGATTCTTCCTTCTAGGATTCTTGGACCTGTTCTTCTGTCTCTTCATTTGTATCTTCCAAACATTAATCTTCATCATTCCTTTGACTGATATTTCCATGACAATCTTCATCTACTTTCACATCTATGCAATCTACTATTTTACGCAGCCTCTTGTTATAACACCTATAGCCTTTGCTTTCTGTAGCATATCCTAAAAAGATTCCTTCATATGCTCTGTCATCATACTTGCCCAAATTTTCATCATTATTCTTGATATAGCATTTACTCCCAAAAACTCTGAAATGTTTAATGGTTGCAGGTCTTCCAAACCATAAATGATATGGTGTTTTGTCACTGTTTGGTCTCAAATGAGCTTTGTTAAGAATGTGCACAGCTGTATGAATAGCTTCCACCCATAAGCCTTGAGAAATATCCTTTTCCTTCATCATTGATCTGGCCATCTGTTGGACTGTTATGTTTTGTCTTTTTACCACTCCATTTTGCTGAGGAGTTCCTGCCATTATATATTCTTTCCCGATGCCATGCTCATCACAGAATTCTTTGAACTGTCTTGAACTGAACTCTCCTCCTCTGTCAGATCTGATAGCTTTAATCCTTCTTCCAGTCTGATTTTCAGTCAGGGCTTTAAATATCTTGAATTTAGCAAATGCTTCAGACTTCTCTTTAAGGAATGCAACCCATGTTAGTCTGGAATAGTCATCAATCACGAGCATGAAATAGTTCTCCTTACCTGTACCTTCTTTCCTTGATGGGCCACATAGATCCAGATGGACTAGTTGAAGAGGCTTATTTGTGGAAGGAACACTCTTTGACTTAAACTATGTTCTGGTTAATTTCCCCATCTGACAAGGTTTACACACTTCATTATGTGGTTTAGATATTTCTGGAAAGTCCCTTACTGCTACTCTGTTTTTGAGTTTTATTAAATGATCAAAATGTAGATGTCCTAGTCTTTTGTGCCACAGCGAGCTTTCATCATATTTGCTGAGATAACACTCTTCTTTTTCTTCTCTTAAAATGTAAACATTATTCTCAGTTCTTATTCCTTTGGCAACCAGTTTTCCTGAGGAAACATTTTTAATTTTACAATCTTTAGCAGTGAACAAGATTTCACACCCTTTGTCACACATTTGACTCACACTGAGAAGGTTGTGCTTCAACCCATCTACAAATAACACATCTTGAGCCTTTGCTTTACCATTGCTAAGACTAACCATTCCCTTGCCTCTGATCTTTCCTGGTGCATCGTTTCCAAATGTTACGTTCCCAGATTTCTGCTCTGACATAGAAATAAACTTCTCTTTATCTCCTGACATATGTTTTGAACATCCACTATCAATGTACCAAGGATTCTTTTGTTTCTGAACTGAGAGCACGAGATTACAATGAGAACTCTCTTTATTCCTCCATACATTTCGTTCAGCTGTATATTTCATTTTTGGTTCTGTTTTGTTCTCTTTCAAGTTACATTCTGTAGCTTTATGCCCAAAGTTGTGACATATGTAACATTATGTTTCGTTGTATAGAAGATCAAACTGGTTAGTATTTTTGTTTTGCGTTCTTCTTTTAACAACTGATTGAGATACACGACCCATATGATTATACGTTGATTGATGTATCATCTATTTGTTATTTGACATCCTTCTCTAAATGTTTCTGAAATTGTAAAAACAATTTGTAGCTTTGTGCCCAAAGTTAGAACAACAGAAACAATAACCATTGAAGAAATTAGC
Source organism: Pseudotsuga menziesii (assembly GCA_001517045.1). NCBI lineage: Eukaryota > Viridiplantae > Streptophyta > Pinopsida > Pinales > Pinaceae > Pseudotsuga > Pseudotsuga menziesii. The sequence continues at coordinate 235,716 of LPNX010000456.1, read as the reverse complement.
ATACCTAACTCTTGGTGGATTTCTAGAAAAGTAATGTATTGAGTTATGATGCTCATAATTGTAATTCTGATCTGCATACTTGATTCTGTTATATGGCTCTTTTTCATGAACTCTTGACTGTACCGATTTGCTATTTAGATCGGTATTCTCTTGCTTTTTATCACTCTTTGATCGATTTTCTTTATTGTCTTTACATGCTTTAACATTTATTATTCTAGGAATTTCTGCCTGCTTGTTGTTCTGAAAATTAATCAAGTTTGATGATTCTTTGCTTTCTGAACCACTGCTACTTACACCTTGAC
>LPNX010000456.1:108923-233241 GCA_001517045.1 Pseudotsuga menziesii | reverse complement strand
ATATATATATATATATATATTTTCAGTCGGTTCTCATTCTCTCCGTTCATTACAGAAACGGTTACGAACTCTTCATGTACCATCTAATTGAAAATGAGAAACCGTTCATAGATTTCCAACTGTCAAGACTCTCAACATCTCGAACGCTGATCTGTACAAAAATGATTCACATTCCACAAATACCATAGATTCTCAAGATCTCTAACTGAAAGACCCTTCGAATACCCAGCTTGCCTGACTCTCTACATTCCACGAATAGTCATTCTCTAATTCTCTGATCCCATTGGCTCCTCATCGAATCAATACTGTGCTAGACTCTTCATGTTCCACTGCTTCCAGTTCAAAGAGCCCTAGGCTCGATTCTGAATATGGAGACTTCCTCTGCACTTTAAGCCATTTGTGTTGTTCATCTCCTTGTGCGGTTTTGGTCATCAATTGCTTGAATGATAGACATCTCGTGATTCTTCAGAAAGACCTTGTCCAATGTTGGAGTTGAGCCGCTGCTTGTTTAAATTCATCGAAATTTTATTTGCTTATACCCCCGTCGTTGGGGAAAGATAAACGGCTTCAGTCTCGGTATTCTTCTTCGATGTATTTGCCTTAGTCGAATGATTGTTGAGTTGTGGGCTTCCGCTGTTGCGGATGAGAAAGACACTATCCTTCCGCCGTTGCGGCTCCTGATTTTTCTATCATGCCGACGATAATATCCTGATTTCGCTATTCCGCTATTTGCTATCATACCGACGATGCTATTCTGCAAAGTTTGACAAAATGACTTTGCCTATGGCGAGATGACTTGTCTTTGTTGCTTCCACCGTTGCGGCTCCCAAAGAAACTAAGCATCCGAAGTCCAAAGCGCTCCGACTATCGATGCTTGTCAGTCTTTTAGTCGCGCGTGTCTTTAACCTTTCCTTTTCCACCGTTGCGGCTAGGAAAGTCATTCAGCTTCCGATTTAAATATCTTTCGTCTTCCGATTGCTTTGGATGACTTGTCTTTGTTGCTTCCGCCGTTGCGACTCCCAAAGCAACTAAGCGTCCGAAGTCAAAAGCGCTCCGACTGCCGATGCTTATCAGTCTTTTAGTCGCGCGTCTTTAACCTTTCCTTTTCTGCCATTGCGGCTGGGAAATTCATTCAGCTTCCGATGTAAATATCTTCCGACTTCCGATTAAGAGTTTTCCCGCCCGCTCAACAGGATTTGTGGATTTTCCATAGACTTTAGTCTGAATCTCTAGCACCTCCCACTGTTCGATTTTCTCCATTGATACCTGCATGCCTGCCTCTTTTTTAGTAGATTGCCACATCCATTTGACATCAGTTCCCCTTCTCTTTATAGCATATTGCCATCAATGACAATCCATTAAAACTTTAAGACTGAGCACTAGCTACCATCTACTAGTTCTAAGCACACCACTCTGAAAGATATTCCAACACATCGTTCTTCATTTTCACTAGACCCGAACATATCGACCATGACCGAAGTGCTATATTGCTTTTACGGACATTTTCTATGTAGTCTGCTCTATGTTTCTTGGTATTCGTGACTCCATATCCAAATACATCATACCTTGCTTCCACCGCCAACCTCCGAAATTTGTCCCATGACAATATAATCTGGCCTTGTTATGTATCTGTGAGAGATCCATCTCTGGAATCGGAGAAGCCAGCTACCTTTCCTAAAGCGGTTCTGTTGTTACCTCGGGATCCGCCTTCCCGCATCCTTGGGTGTGATTATGGGTGCTAACACACTGGCGTCATTGGCGAGGACGAAATTGAAGATCATCCCTGGGAAGAATGACAAATATTCAAAGGATAAAGGGTTTCTATGGCCAAACAGAGCCTCCTACATGTGAAAAAGGTTGTATCATTTGCCCTGGCGACTCCACTTGGGAGATCGGTAGCCGAAAGGACTAACATGAGGAGGAGGGTTCAAATCCTCTCAAAAGTATGGATGATAGTGCTGTAGATAAGACTGTCGATGGTGAATGACAGTCAGACATCCAGAAGACAATAAGTCTTCACCTGTGATTTTCGAAAATTAGTATTTCCAATATTGTGATAGTTCCACTGATGTTGTGATCCTAAAATTCAAGTCTCCAAAGGTCATCGGTAGGCTCCGCAGCGGGAATGGATTCACGGTAAAGGCATGGGTAGGCTCAAGGAGAAGACAAGATACTTAAGATTCGGCTTTCTCCAGAATATCTTGTATTTTCTTGTAAATATTTCCTCCTCTTTTCCCAAGTTTGTTAGAATAATCTATCATGGCTTATTTCACTCCAATCAAACTTATGAGTTCACTCCTATATATCCTTCCTTGCAAATGGAGAGTATCTCTCCGTCCTGTACATTTGATTTTAATCAAAACCTTCCGCCCAAGATCCCTGACATTAAGAGGTAGCCTGGTGAACTTCGCAATGCCGTTTCCGAGAGCATGTCTTTTCCACAAGACCCCATTGCACCCAATACCCAAAGCCGAAAAACATTTACAATCTTTTGAATATTTTCTTGACCTTTTTGAGATAGAACATGATAATGTTTGTATGAGAGCTTTTTCCCAATCTTTGCAAGGCAATGTCAAAAAATGGTTTAGACATGTGCAGCCGGAATCCATCACTACGTGGGAGGAGTTCTCTCGTACATTTTTATACTTTTGGGGTGAAAGGAGATCATTAGAACAAATACTCTCATAATTTTATTCTATGAGGAAACGTGAAGGCGAAGCTATGTCAAGTTTCAACAAAAGGTTCACGAGCTTCTATTACAGCATGCCCAAAGAAATTCAACCCTCAGAAGGTTTTGCAAAGTTGCATTATACATTTGTTTTTCCTCCCAATTTGTCTTTATTTCTATTAGAAAGAAAATCGGTTTCATTACAGAAAATGTTTGCTGATGTGTTGGAGGTTGAAGAAAATTTTAGACTGTCGGGAAGACTCCTAAACCATGTCGATAGTAATGAAAACGACAAAGAGTTGAAGTAGCTAGAGTTGCACGAGACGAAAGAGGAATTTCCTTGGCAAATCGCCCCTTTCTCTAGTAGACAGGAAAAATATCAGTGTGATGATGAAAAGGCAGGTTGTTTCGTTAGTGTGTTCCCTAAAGATTGCGACCAGCCTAATTCGAGTTGTGTCCATGGTAGCCTCGGGCAAGATTTTGGCACACCTATATATGATGAATACGGAGATGACTACTAGGATGGCATGCCTAAGGAAACAACTGAAGATCTTGCAAGTCCAGAACCTGACAAGGAAAGATATGAGGTTTCTGAAGTCAATGTTTCTCCATATGTTTCGAACATAAGGACCTCATATTAAGGTGAAGTGTTTTGCTTAATCGACCATGTTGAGGAAGATGACTATGTCCTTGCTGAAGCATATGTGAAAGATGAAGTTCTGGCTCCCGAGGATTGGAGACAAAACCTCGATGCATCATTTGAGAACTGCCTTGAGTACTCTATGCATGGTTCCTTTGAAAACCAACCCGATTATGAGACAGAAGGGTTACTTCTTGAGCGATTTTCCTAAGACAATCAGATGATAGATTTCTCTGGATGTTGGAGTGTTCCTTATAGTCATGTCCCCGATTATATGGAAATATTTTTCGACCAGGAAGATCACCAGGGAGTAGATGAAGATCTCGGAAGGGATACCTCTTTATACGTCCTAGACCCATAAATAAATTTTCCCGGTTCTATTGAGGAATGCAACGTTGCCTTCTTTACAACACTTGTAAGAAATCAAATTTTGAGCACTAGGGTTCCACGCAGAAAGGTTGATACCGCAGTTACAAAGGATCCAGAGATCACCTCCCAAAGTATTCTAGAACGTTGCCTCCACATGATGCTAGAAGAATGGCGGTTGGAGCATTTTTTTCATGTCAGACGAATGACTAAAGAATTCGGAAGCCATCAGGGTTTCTATGATCCAGTAGTAGAATACATGGAGGAGTTGGGAAATGCCAAATGAATATTGGTTAGGTATTTATTGTAAAGATCAATTTCTTTGTTATAATTATGTGCCACTAAGTCTTTAGTAGTGTTCTTGGTCCAACATGAAGAGAAATGGGATTTATGGGACCATTTGCTTGGCTGGCTTCATTGGAAGTCATAAATTACTTGACTGTGCGATAAGGTCCAGTAGATAGAGTATATAGATAGAGATGAGTAAGCTCAACATGACGAGCATTTCCTTTTAAGTAGTTTTTTTTTGTCATCTCAGTTTTTCAATTGGTTCCATCGGTTGTTATAATTTTGGTTTTTTGGAGCATTTTGAAAGTTTGCAGCAAATCTTGGGAGTCGCCCAATGGATTTTGGCACTTGGTCTATGTTTTTATTTGCTACCTCACAGGGAGGATAGCATCCCTAGCTGGAGCCACTAGTTAGCACTGTTTTTTGCTCCACGTAAGATGGTGAGGAAGGTCAAACGGAGCAAATCACGTCCTAAAAATGGATGAAAATTACTATTTGTGGATTGGCCAAAACTATGCTAAAAGGACGATGCTTCTACGATGGCGATCTAGAGGAAAGCTAGATCGACGCATAAAATGGGTTTCTCAAATACTACAAGCACAACCCAAATCAGGTTTGTGCTTTTGCAAAATAAGCTCAAACGACCGCAACTTTCAAGGGTCAGGATCGACAAAGGAGAGATCAACGGATGAGATTAATTGCACCAGATCAAAGCACCCGTGGAGATTCTGGATCCCAGATCTGCGAAATGGGTTAAATAGAAGTAAATTTCAACGATGTGGATTGAGCCAAGGAGGAAAATAGGTAAGGGGTGTCAACTCCATGTGCCATGAGCTGAATGGGAAATGATGTGAACCAGTTCCAGAGATTTTTTCCGCAGCCAGCAGTATAGCATCATAGTAGAAAGGACAGCGTGACTGGATTCTCGGTAGGAAGACCGGGTCCCGAACCCACGTGCCCACATGTGTTATCATCATGCTACTCGATGAGGAAGTGTGCGAAGGTGATGACAGGGTCATCGTCATGTCCAGCCTTCCAGCTCTTTATAAGTGTCATTTCTCAAAGCCATCGAGAGACAAAGACTGAGTGAATGTGTAAGAGAAACTAAGGTGGTTGAATGTTAGTCTGCTGAGGATTTTGAGAGTTTTTGATAAGGTATGCGATGGTCATCTAGTTTGAAAAACTTTTTATGTCAGGGTGTGCTATTGGTTGGTGATCATAACTCCACATTCATGCATTTCCCTGGTTTTTGTACCAAAAATCTCCATCCATCGAGGTAAGGGCGTTCATTGTATTAGAGAATCCTTTCGGCGCCAGCGAGGTCTTGGCAAGGATGTTCATCGCATTAGATGGACCTCCTAGGGCTGGTGAGGGCATTACTGTCTTAATAGAAGGCCACAACCCCACAGAGGCGGTGCCTAGAATTTCCTGTCTAATGGTTATCCCTCCAAAACCTCGGGACAGATTCGCGGTCTCCATAATCCCAGCACGTGGTTACCATTGCTAGCGGCTTCCCGTTCAAGAAAATGCTCGTATGGGAGGAGAAGGGGACCTAAGTCTTTATCACCGCCTTTGTGAATTACACGTGCCAACTTTATTTGGGGTGGTGATGAAGTTGGAAATGTGTCTCACCGCGTGACCTGTAGAAAGATCCTCCTCCTAGGAGGAGAGAAGCATAAGAATGACAAGCCTCCTTAAGGAACTGTCACTGTCAGAAGCAGTGCGACCCTTCTTCAAGTCCCCTCGAATAACAATGTTACAAGGAGAGAGGGGGGTTAGGAGGAAGGTTGAGCACAGAAGGAACACAAACCTTCTTGCCATCCATAAGCCCATGCAGAAAGGCGCCTTTGAGCACAAAATGAACACAAATAGCCCAGAAAGAAAAATACACATTGCAGACCTAATAGGAAGATAAATGGTTCAAGCCAAGTCAGCGACGAGCCACCAAGGGATGTCCTGAGCCATCGTTTTCAAGACAAGCGAGCATGAGGCCATAAATGTTGTGCTTCCATTAATACTAGCATGTGTGTTTGCGCCATAATTTTTTGTTTTATATATGTAAATCGTGGCAGATATGCCACGTCCTAGTTTATTAAAGTTTTGGTCGTGATTGTAACTAACTTCTCGCCCTATTTTGAGGTCAGTCTCGGGGGCCTGAAGCACTATAAAGATACTCCTTGGCGAGGGAGAAGGTTGTTGGTTTTGGTCGGAACCTGAGAAATTTGTGGTTCTTATGTAATTTGATCCATCTTTAATACAAGAAACAGAGTTGGATGCCGGCCTTTGGATGTGAGAATTCCTGTGTATTTCTTAGTTGCAGTCTGTACTCTTCTTACCTTGCGTGCATGCACTTCCTGTTATTTCTTTGCATTATGTTTTCTTCATGTCTTTGACTTAGTGTATAGCGGTTCATAATTCATATTCCTATGCTCTAGCCGTTGTTTTAGACATCCACCAAATGTTTCTTACAAAGTTGGTGTAGAATTCATCCCTGCGGTGCTCTACATCGATGGATTGTCATCGTTCTTCATTTTCACCAAACCCGAACATATCGACCATAAATGAAGTGTTATCTTGCTCTTGCAGACATTTCCTGTGCAGACTACTCTGTGTTTCTTGGTATTCGTGACTCCATAGACCAATACATCATACCTTGTTTCCACCGCCAACCTCCGAAATTTATCCTGTGACAATATAATCTAGCCTTGTTATGTATCCATGAGAGATCCCTCTCTGGAATCGAAGAAGCCAACTCCCTTTCCTAAAGAGGTTCTATTGTTACCTCAGGATCCGCCTTCCCGCATCCTTGGGTGCGATTCAGGGTGCTAACAGGTTCAAGAAGTTGATGTTGAGTACAAATTTACATGTGCTTACTGTAAAGCTTGGTTGGAGTATTTCAATTGGGCATGCATGCAACGTAGTTGTTGAACTTTGGAGAACCCAACATTTCAAATAAGTGAACATGTAAATATCAAGAAAAGTCGATAAAACACACAAAAAGGCATTGATAAAAAGAAGGTGAGTTGCTAAGCATTAATGAATCTCCCTGCAAATGAATTAACCTACATGCGCAAAATCAAGGAGTATTTTTTTTTTGTAATTTATAATTTGCATTATAGCACAAACTTGTCTAAAATTTTAGAGTGACGGGTAGGCCTATCTAGAGGAGAAAACAACCTATGATCAAGTAACAGGCCTCTCAAGAAGCAAAAACAACCTGAATTTGTCTAGTTGTCGAGTAACATTAGCAAAGAGTCTGATATAGTTTGTCAATTAACATAAGACAAAGGACTACCGGTATTTGTCGAGTAACATAAGCAAAGAGTTTGATATAGTTTGAGCATGCTAAGAGACATGAAGTTATACAAAACCTATAGACTTGCTTTGGAAAAAAATTCCAACTGTTGAAATTTAAACAAAATAAAACCAGAAACAAGAAACAAAAAGACACTAAGCATCAGAATCATGGCATGGTTTATGCTTTGCAGTTGTGGGTTCTCTAGCTTCGTTGTCGGTGCTAGAATTTTTGTACTTGGCATCACTGGAGCTGGCTGCCATATTTTCCTCAGCCTTCATCTTTGTCGTCATTTCTTCATCTTGGTGTTCCTCTTTCACCATAACTGTGGGTGCGACTTGAGTTTTCTCCTCCTCAAGTAGTCCTTCATGCCCAGCTTCTGAGTGATTACAGTAATGAATTCTCCCATCCTCTCCAATGGTGGTGAGAAAAAGTGATGGGAGTTGAAAAATATTTGCAATATCAATGCATTGGTTAATGAGAAGATGAATTATGTCCTTCAATTCCAAATTTTAGCTTGCATGTCCTCCTCAACAGCCTTAATGTCATTACAAAATATTAGTAGCATGGCGGTCATGGTAGCAAGGTGGCGAGCAAAACCAAGGCTGGCATGCTCCTTGAATCGACCAGAACGGTCTTGGCCTTGTTGATTAGGAGCACGATGCCTCTCATTTTCCATACTACAGTGATCGCATGTATCCCTCATAGAGCCGACTTTCTTTGCAGTTGCCTGAAACTCCCAAGAAGCCTAGGGAGCACGACAAGAGGGAGTTTGAGTTTGAAACCTCGAGAAAGCCTAAGCAAAATGAATGTGTGTGACCATAGAAATATACATAAGAAGCCTTGATGGCCTAGACCTTGTGCCGAGGATCATCATGAGCCCTGCTAAATTTTACCTATGAAAAATCAAGCTTGATTACAGAGGAAGGAGGGGGAGGTAATATCCGCGGAACTAAACGTTGTCGCCACCTTGTACCTACCAGCCATCAGTTTCCTTTGTTGAACCTCCATTAGATCACCATAAATGTGATTGTGATGGTCCATGAACACCCCATCCAAGATAAAAATAAAAATAAAAATAAAAAATTGCATGTCAGGATCTCCATCTCGAAGGATCAATCTTTTCTAACCCGCTTTTTAACTAAACCTCCATAGAAAGATGAAGCAATAAAAAAATATAATATTACATCTTGGCACCTTCAATTTTAATAAATAAATATAATGTTATGTTTTGGCATCTTTTATTTTAAGGAGAAGGATTGATATATATGAGATCTATCATAATCCTTTGTTTATCAAGAGTTGAGTATACAAACTTTTTTAGAGCATAAATACATGAAAAAATGTTTTCCAAAGTGGGGAATTCGATTTTCATCAAAACTTGTGGATCTAGGTTTTTATTAAAATCTAATTCGATATAATAAATTTTCAATTTAAACATTGTATAATAGGCAAGAAATATGATATGAATGTGCATAGTATTGCCAAACATATCAGGTGCCAAAAGACAACATTGATTCCCCTCTCTTGTGATTTGAAGCTTATATTATTTATCGTCTCCGTGCGATGACATTATATAATTGTAATTATCTTTCTCGTTTTGAATGTTTTGACATAAAATCATGTCTAAAGGAATGAGTGGGGATTCTAAAGACAAGACCATTCTTGCTTGAACTTGGTGTGGCAAGCTATAAAGATGAATCTATGTTGGTGGTGATTGTTTCCAAGTTTTTCCTTTGACTCATACCATAATGACCAAAGTTTAATCTTCTATATCAGTATTTTGCATTTTTTCAATAATAAAGCAAGTCAGTAGATACAAAGAGTTGAGCCTCACAGGAAGTTGGTTTTAGTATGAGAAGCTTTATTCTTAGTTCCATATAATTTCAATGCATGTCCTTCATACAATACAAGAAGGTTTTCACATAAAAGAGCAATGTACAATCTCTCGATATGAGATTTTAACAAAGTTACATCCATTTTTACCAGCAATAGACTTCAATTCAAGCCATGTTATCTTTATTAGCTAAAGCTGAAAAAAGGTCGAGGCTTTAGCTAAGAAGATTGTGAATGACTTGATGCTGACATTTGAAAATTATGAAAAATTATTAACTCCTTAGAATCCATTTTAAAGTATGAATTGATTCCAACAATCAAAGCCAATAAACAAGATTGTGAATGCCTTGGTGTTGACTTTTTCAGAATAGAAGAATAAATTATTTGCTGCTGGCTCAAATACATGCTTCAGATATAGAGATATACTTGCCACTCACCTATAACTTCAAATTATGTAAAACAAATGTAATATTGGTACAAAATGTGTAAAGCATCCCTCTACTTCACTTTTTTTTTCTCCAATATATGCATTCTTGCTTTACAAAAGCATTTACAATGTGTGTGAATGCACTAAACTTATAGACATGAGCTTAATAATGGAAACTTGAAAAAGAAGGACATGGACCCATCACAAATTCTCTTATACACCATTTTCTAATGGAATATTAATATATTAAATATCAAGCATCATCTTCATCCAAACAACCAGAGGGAGTGATCATTGAGGTAGAACAAATCATCCGAAAATCCCAAAATATACCCATCTTCTGCAGAATCGATGAAAACATTTGAAAGCTTTCTTCCAGAGGAAGGGTCATTTTTTACTATGTGTAGCTCAATGAAATGTTACAGCATTTGAGAAACAATAAGGTTTTTATCTACTTGTAAGGTTTTAACTCAAGCATCGATCCTTAAGTATCGTCTTGAGAGTGTTATTTTGCTTCAAAATGTTACATGCATCTTGGAATGACATAACAATGGCAATATGTGATAAGAACAACATACATGGGTCTATGGGTAAGAACATGTGTTTCCTCCTACGAGGTCATAAGTTGAAATCAAGAGGGGGTCGGGTATGTTCACCTCTGTAGACTTTAGCAGTCAAATTGTTGCACGGAGGGGGTCTCAGGTTGTGACCTTCAAAAAGATTGTTGGTCTTGTTGTTGTTGTTGTTATGGATATTTAAACAACTAAGATTTAGATATTTTCTATGGTAATTTATGTTGGTGTCAATTTCAATGAGCTGATCCATCTACTTTCGAAAATTGATAAGTATTGAAAAATTAAAAGGTATTTTCCCTAATGTGCATGCTCACTCTAGTTTATGATGAACAGTGAGCATGGAAATATTGCTCCCTCTCAATTGTAAATCATTTCCCTTTAGCAATTTTTTGTTTTGTTTGTATACATGTGATCATAGTTTAATCCTCGGGCACCTAGCTCCTCCAATCACTCCTATATATATGTGTTATAAGAAACCTTTGACACTCATTAATACCGAGGCTCAATAAATATTTGGCATTTGTTACTGATGAGACTGGAACTTTACACATTGTCTCCATTCTATCATTATTGTATCCCTTTCCCCTTTGCTTAGCATCATTACTTCTATGTATGCAATTGATAGTTCAAAATACAAAGTTGATTTAATCTCCTTCAGGGGTTTTGACTTACATAGCTCATGTGTTGAGCCCTAAGCACTGACTTGAGAGTGATATGTTGCATCCAATGGTTATATGCAACATGGAATAACATATACTAGTTTCATTCTATTCGACCAATCAAATTTTATGAAATTTTTGTTACTAGAAAATTCCCTAGAATGTGTAAAGGGACGTCACATGGTGAAAAATGTGAAGTAAATAAAATGCAATGAAGGGAGAAAGGGTGTAGTAAGAAAAATGTCGGTAAGAGCTTGTTGTGTGCTTTCCTTTGAGTGGCCTAATGGTGGTTCAATTAAAAAAATTTGAAGTATGATGTTAACTCATTTTGTAATCTTTTGGTTTGATTTTAAAATGTTCCCTTTTGTATTTTGATTAGCTTTGCACTATCATACGTGGAAATTTTGACTCTATAAAAAATTCATTTCTCTCCTCCCAACTCTCCACCTTATGAATAAGTTATATCTCATTTTGACTTAGAGGGCTCAATGATTCCTTATTAATTGGTAAGTGTGCAGTTGTGATATCTCCATATATATGTCCTTCTAAAACAATATTATCTTATTCCATAACTTGATGTCAATGTAAATATACTTTGACTTTTGTTGAAAAACATGCATCGCAGAGTTGTGAAATCACATAAAGTGATCTACTCATTGTTGAAAATTGGTATCCCCAAGGTCTGGAAAGGAGGTATACACCATTTCAAAGCAACGAGATTGTTATGTGATTTGAAATTGACAATATAGATAAGGATGGGCCTATGGTCTAAAGGAACCAAGGGAGATCTGCATATATATTAGAGAGTTGTGGGTTATATAAGAAATGAGAAATCACTAAAAAATGGTTAAATCAATGAGAAATCTAGTGGGAACAACCCCAACAGTTATTGTCAATATACAAAACATTTTTGGGAGAGGATCCACCCTGTGGTGTTGATCTATCACATCTTAGAGACCCTCTCCAACTATATCGAGTCATCAAACCGATAACCTTATTTTTTCCTATTCTAATCAAATCATTTAAATCACTTACAACAGTACACGGTAGATCTAACAAATATTCAATACATTCTAACGACGTTGTAAATAATTCTTCTATCAATTTAGAAAGTAAATGTCAAGACATGGATATTGTTTCTAATAACCTAAATCTTGATTAAACATATTTTGTGCACTTTGATATGGGCTATCAAGATGGATTTTTGGGCTTCACTCCATAAAAAAATATCCCAGTAAAAAAGAATTTGTTTGCATGGTCACATTTCTAAGGGACTCTGGTTGATGGCCATCATCTTATTCACTTTAGCCTCTCGAAGCATGGATGTCACTGATTTTATCGAATCTAGATTTTGTGATAGCTAAAATGTCTCCATTCAAGTACATTTTCTATCAATGTCCTTGAAATCCATGCAATATTGTCTAATGGTTTCATTTTTGTATACAGGTTGTGGGACTAAACTTTAACTCGTTGATAATTATTTTAGTTGCAAAGAGGCCAAAGTGGGACGACTATAGTTTGTTGTAGCCATGATCCAAAAGAACAAGTGCATAACTATTTTTATTCATAGCCTCATTGTTTGAATTATCTTCCTTAATCCCCATTTGAAGTTTGATTCTGCATAGGCTATGGTCTATGACGTGGGCAAGGAGAATGGTGTAGAGTAAGCTTTCAACTTGCTCACCCTTTATTCATTTTTTTCTTTAATGTTTCATATGCCACCGCTAAACATTTCCATTTAATCGAAGCCATAAGCTTTTTTGCAACTTGCGTTTTGGGTTTATCTTAAATTGTAAAACCCAGATTTCATTTATTTTTATGTTTCATTCTCAATCGTTAAACATTTCCTTTTAATCAAAGGCATAATCCTTTATCAAACTTGAATTTCAACTTTATCTTAAATTGTAAAATCCACATTTCAGGGGTTTGTGTTTGATTATTAGTTTTACATAAATTCTTTGAACATAGAAATATTTATTGTAAAGATCTTTTTGAGTTTAGGGATTTTGTAATAATATTATAATGATTTGTGTATGTCACAGTCAAATTGATGATTCCTTCAAATGGATCTTCATTGGAACTCCACTTTAAGTTGAACAATGTGGATGTGGTGTTCCAACGAGCAATGGATGATGGAGTAATTACTACTGAAGCACTGAACAATTGTATAGATACAATAAAGGTGGAGGATCCCTATGGATTCACATGGACTCTTCCTAATTTCATTAAGGATTTTTCCATTGTTGATGCTTAGGTGTACCCATTTTGTGTCTCGATTATTTTGTGTGACTCTTGTCGAGCTCTTTAATTTGAATTGGTAATACAATTTAAATTTTTGTAGACATATGGTGACCCTTCGACTTTGAGGGAGGATTTGTGCATGTGCCATCCCTCATAATTGTCACTCTATCCTTTTAGACATGTTGATGATAACTAATATTTCATATATGTAATATTTTGTATCTTCTTTAAAATTCAAATTCTAGGGTTTGTACATATGCCTACCTTCTTGGGTAATTGTCACTATCATTTTAGATAGATTGATAATAGTTATTGGTTCAACAATTGTTTAGACATGTAATATTTTGCGGAGATTCTTTGAAATTCAAGTTCTCTATCTCTTTGTGTGATGCCCACATTTTGAACCAAGTTTCTAGAGCTTTTTTTTTCTCATCCTAGAAATTCATTGACTAATATCTAGTTTGACCTCACTAGATTGATAAAGACATTATGCAGACAATTAAACCAATTTATTTGTTGACTATATATGATTTTACCATTGTATGCTTATGATGACGATAATTATGTGATTTGTCCATATTTGTAATTGCACTATTAAATTTGGATACATGGATACCAGTTCAAATTTGTATTGCTAATAAATATAACAAATGTGAGGCATGTTGTAAATAAACATATGTTTCTTATTTGAACCTTAGTACATAATATGGCTTATCGCGTGGAAAATTGCTTTATATCTACATGGATATGAGCTATTGTTGAATTAAACTATAAGGTGATGAGCTATGCGATAAATAAATGATAGTAGTGATAAGGTGAATTGGATATCGTAGACATCATGAAAACAATGTGTACTATAAGTTTTTACTATGATTTCAAACACTAATATGATATGCGAGTAAGTGCGGCTTTGACAGGATGCACTGCTTTCCCATAATGGTTGTTCAATGACATGACTATAAGAACAATAATTGCACAGTATGGCTCAGTATAGGGTGTTGACCCTAGGTATACCAAGAGGGGTGGAGGCATTTCCGATCATGTAACCTCATAAACTTTGAGTCATGGGAAGGTCGTGCAGAGACACGTTCCCCAATTTACATGATGATGATTGTCTATTTCTTGTTGGGGAAGCTTGGTCGATATATTCAATAGTTCCACTTACAGGTTATATCCAAGGTTAGGTTAATAAAGTTGATGCTCCAACATATTCCAACAAAGAAAAGGATAAAATGTGGAATATGGAAGTAGATTCGAGAGGAAGGATGGTTTGAAGTTATTTAGAATGATGTTGTGAGTTAGTTATTTAACAAATTGGTTACATTCGTGTACTAAGGATCTTTCTTTACTCATGTGTGATGATACGAGTACGTTGGGTCGTTTAAATTTAATTATTGTAAACTAGTGTGATTGTTAAATGTTAATATTTCTTTTTGTTATCTTCCATACTTGGATGAAAATGAGAGCATATAGGAACCGTGGATTAGAGAAATGTTTGTTTATAATTAGTACACACTAGCTACACATACCAACATTGTGCATGTATTCAGTAGAGAAAAACAATAACTTGTTATTCTATTATAATCAAAGTTACAGTTACATATTTCATCCAACTACAGACCTTTCTTCTATTAAGAAGACGAATATTTTAGTCAAACTCTCTAATATCTACTATCTTATCCCTCATACTATTCAAAATTCATTGCAACTTTCTATCTTAGACTATACTATGTTGAAATAAAAAACAAAAATACAAAACATAACTGATTAGCTTCAAATACATAGTAAGATCCCGAGTCCAAGAGATCTTTATCCAAGAATTCCTCTTAAAAGAGAAATCCTTCTAGATCATCCACTTCCCTTTTTGATAGAGCATTTGCTTGTTGATTGAAAATTCGGTAAATGTGGCTGAATGTGATTCTGTCAAAACCCTGTATTAATCTCAATACCCACTCCTTCAAGTGATGTAATGATATAGACTAAATAGTTGACCTTCCATTTTCCCAATACAAAATAATCTTTGAATCTCTAACTATCCTAATATCCAAAAACCTATTTTTTTCACGAACCAAAGAAGACCTAAAATTGCTAGTAAATCTGCAAATGCATCGGAGCCTGTTCCAAGACTCAACCATAATTTAACTACATGCTTCCTTTTAATTATTAATACCATACATGCTCCACGCTTCCCTTCTTTTTCAACTCTTTTAAAATAACTTGTCACTATGTCATCATTCAAAGATTGACACTCATATATTTTGTGATTCTTTGAAGGAATAAGCTTATTCTAATCTTTTAAAGCTGCAACAATCTTCAGACATAAATGGGGGATAGATAAACAAATTTCATTAAAACGAATATTGTTTTTATTATTATTAGTGATAAATAATTTTGAAGGGCCTTCACCCAATTACACCATTTCAAAAAAATACATTTCCTATTCTCCAATACATTATGAGCTTTGTAACAAAATTTAAAACTTTTATTATGATTTCTGAATCTCCAAATATTTGAAGATTGTTATGCCCAGATTCTTTTGCGAGTTGACAGGATTTTAGAAGAGCATATAATTCTGCTTGATTATTAGAGAGTTGACCCAATCCCCAACTGAAGCTGGGATGAAGCTTTCCTCCCGGATAGAAAATCAATCCACCTGCTACAGCGTTCCCCAGATTTCCTTTTGACGCACTATCAAAGAAGATTGAAACTTTATTCTTTGTTTGCCACCAATATGAGAAATCTTTTTCCAAACGTCTTACTTGCCAAAAAGGATTGATAACAGGCCTTACACAATTAAGCTGAATTTAATCCACCTTTAACAAACAATTATGCTCATCTCTTAGTTTTTTGGGATCAAGATGATTTCCCACAACTTCCAAAAGCATTGCCTTATATTTAATTGCTACAAGTTCTGGTTTCATGGCTTTTCTATTGAAGATCGAGTCATTTCTAGTTAACGAAATTTTCCACCAAAAGAATTTTGGGATGGCTTGCCAAATTTTCCTCCAATCATGACTTGTAGAAGGAATTCTAGGATACCTATTATGCCAATTTGCAAAAATATTTACAGGTTCATTATTTGAAGGAGCTGACACCGACAACCCACTCAAGAGAAGCGCCCAAGCTTTATGTGTAAAATCACAACCGACAAAAATATGCTCTGAAGTTTCTGAAGCATGCTTACGAAAACAACATTTGAAAGGACCAAAAAAGCATCTTTTTAATAGATTTCCACCTATTAGAGTTCTCTGGTGCATGAGGATCCAAGTAAAGAAATTAACCTTTGGAATACTTGGAGATTGCCACACTGTTTTCCAGAACTTTGCACTGTGAGAAGATATCGGATTGGCTTGAAGAGACTGATATCCAAGTGCTTCCAAATAAATCCCTGTAGAGCCCCAGCCCCATGCATCCTTGGAAGAAGAATGAATGGGATCCATTCCTTTCAGTTTATTTAACAACAAGATAAATTGGGAATGAATCAAAGTATTTCCACGGATTGGCAATGCTGGGAACTCCCACATTGCCCAGTTTCCATTACGATCTCAAAAAGAGATGTTTGCCAATCGTAGAAATCCTTTGTTTACCAGCCAGACTTTGATCTCGATGATAGATGGATCAGAGTTTAATGGATCATTACCTTTGTTCTTATCATCCCATAATTTTTTTTTCTCGTTTCCAGGAATCCAAAATAAATGTTTAGTGAAAAAATCTAAACCTTTTCTACATAAATTCCAGATTATAGTTCCTTTGGGAGTATTTGACAACTATAAATTTCGAAGAGTTCCTCCTTTGAGGTATTTTTTCCAAAAATATGGCTGACTGGATGTTTTTTATTAGAGAGAAGTTTCTGTTAGGTTAAAAACGAGCAACATTAACATAATAATGAGCGAGAAATAAACATTATCACAAGCAACCACATATAGACACACAATATACCCTAGAAACCCCATGCGGGGAAAACCAGCACCAATGAAAATCTTCATTACATGGCCAAAACAAGCCATCTGGCCCAAGCGAGCTAGCCACCGCTAGCCACCACTCACCTCCAGGCCATTTTACAATGGAGCCTCCTCAAGCCTTATAAAGGCTTAATCACATGCAATACCATGGGCTACAACAAACCATGTGCCCAAACCATGTGCTAGACCTAACCACCTTTGACTCAATCCCGAGTCAAGGTTAACCCTAACAATCCCACTTTCAAACTTGACTTGGAGTAATCAACAACTCCCCTCAAATTTTTATCGAGGAATCTCACATACACCCCCCTATCACCTAGGTCTATCTCCCGACTTTACCGGTGAGTTACCAGGGGTATGCATGTCTTACCAGGTCTTACAGCCATATGCCCATTTACAAGCAAAATGCTTCATTACAATTTTTTTTTTCATGTGTCTTCATGGTGACTATACCATCACCATTTGTTACTTCATCCTCTCGCTTTCCATGCTCACTTTCTTGCTTATCTTTTGTCATGCTCCTTTTGTACTTGCACCCAAATGCCATGCTTGCCACATTTTTACCATACTTGTCATATGCCAAGCCCCACATCCTTAACCATAATTCATAAAACCATGAATTATCATTTCATGGACCAAATCTTGGATAGTCTTCCATGCTTGGATTCCAAACCCATTAACCAAGCTTATATTAAACAAAGCTCATTTAAAAGTTTAAACCAATAATTTAATCATCCACCTTTTTATACTTCACATCCACTTTAAACATTTCATAACTTTTAAAAATAACCTCCTTTTTTAAGGTGACGTGAATTAACATTTAAAACCTTTCACTTATGATCTCTTCTTTTGAATGACGTGCACATTAATTTACCCTCATGGCTTGACTTACCTTACGATTTTCCTGGGTCTTTTCACTGTTGACGACATACCTTTTATTATTATTATAACCTCACAGCTCGCCTCACCTGGAACTCCTTCCTTGGGTCGGCCTTTCACATTTGCTTCTTCTGCGCTCTGGTATGGAATCAAGCACACATGGACCATATCTGTTTGTTACCGCAAGGTTCAGTCTTCAACTGAACTACTCCTTCACGCCCTTCTCAATATGCAACTTCTTCACGCGTTTGCTCAGCTGCGCCGCTTCTCTCGCCAAGTCTGGACAGGGCTGCTACTCACACGAAATAATATCCATGCCCTCGCTCTTTCAAATCTATGGCTCTGCACAAATTTATGGATCTGATTTGCGGCCTTCTGCTTTCAACTCAGAAGACATTGAAGACACGATCTGCAGCAGATCTAGCTACACGCATCTAGGGTTTCTTTTCACAGTTAAGTGGAGGGCAATCTCTGCTTCAATATTCGCGATAAAAAAACCAGGGTTTCTCCTCTGCATTAATCTCATATCTACTCATCCACGCGGACATAGTCCCATACCCGTGGCCACAATCTCCGGTAGCATGAAAAATATTTTTCATTTCTCTCCTTGAACATGCATCCACTATGGAATGTGACGCCCTCTGTGTGATGACTGCAGTTTCAGGCTCTTTCCCAGAGGAAAAACGTTTACGCGATTGTTGAGATGCGTCGCCACTCCTGCCATGTATGGACAGGTCTTCTCTTCAACTCCGGATAGATCAAACAACTTGGACAAGTCTTTCACACAAGCAGTGATTCACTCCTTAACGATCTGAGCACATATCTTACTTAGGGCATCCTCACATGCCCAGGTCTCCTTTTCCTGCAGTGATCTTTACCAGGTCACATCCTCATATGCCTAGACAGATATACTTATCACGCAAACTTTATATATCATTAGATCTACACTGATATCCTCAGATCTGGAAACATGCAGCCTTTTTTTTGGGTCAATGGCACAACTCTGCATAGTGAGCACAACAACACTAATACTCTATCCATGGCTCTGATACCAGTTGTTATGTTAAAATCGAGCCACATTAACATAATAACATAATAATGAGCGAGAAATAAACATTATCACAAGCAACCACATATAGACACACAATATACCCTCGAAACCCCATGCGGGGAAAACCAACACCAATGAAAATCTTCATTACATGGTCAAAACAAGCCAGCTAGCCACTGCTAGCCACCGCTCACCTCTAGGCCATTTTACAATGGAGCCTCCTCAAGCCTTATAAATGCTTAATCACATGCAATACCATGGGACAATACCATGGGCTACAACAGACCATGTGCCCAAACCATGTGCTAGACCTAACCATCTTTGACTCAATCCCGAGTCAAGATTAACCCTAACAGTTTCCACAGCAGCTTACCTCCCATGGCAAGGTTAACCAGTCTCGAGTCTTTAATATGCAATCCACCTTCAATGACTGGTCTCTTGATGGTATCCCAATTAACCAAATGCAATCTTCTTTGATTTACTTTATCGCCTTGCCAAAGGACGTGTCTCATCAACTTGGATATCTGATCCATAATCTCTTTTGGAGCCATAAGGAGTGAGGATTGATAAATTGGTAGAGCTGAGAGAGTTGACTTGATTAAAATAAGTTTCCCTGCCATTGTAAGCCAATGACCACCCCATAAGGCAATCTTTGCTTTTAACTTGCTAATAATTTCCAACCAAAGAGAAGAGTTGTTTTGACCTGGAGAAAGAGGAAGGCCGAAGGCCAAAATACTTGACCTTATCCCAAGTGACAAATCCATCAAAGTCTAAAATTTGAGAAATATTTACAATAGTTGAGGGATCTGCATTGCAACCATACACAACACTCTTCTGATTGTTGATAAGAGCCCTTGAGATAATACAAAAATGCTGCATAATTTCTTTAAAGATTCTTTCCAACCTCAACAAAGCCCCTCCCAAAAGCAACGTATCATCCACAAAGAGTGCAGATTAATAGATTCTACTCCACTTATTGACTTGATTCCCGAAATAATCCTGACATTTTTTCCTGCAGTTAGCTTTCTACTTAAAGAATCTGCCATTAGAATATAAAGAAATGGCGAGAGAGGACAACCTTGTCAAAGACCCCTGGAAGCTTAAAAGAAATTTTGTTGGTCTTCCATTTACTAATGGTGCTATCCAAGGTTTATCAATACAAGCTTTAATCAAATTTATAAATGTAGAACTGAAACCAAATGAGTTAAGAACTTTGTAAAGGAAGGAAAGATTTATCCTGTCATAAGAATTTGCCATGTCAAGTTTTATTAACATTCCCTTCTCATTTCTATTGAAGCTGGAATGCATGGCTTCCTGAACTTGAATCACATTGTCCAGGATGTGACACCCTTTTACAAATCCACCTTGAAGATGAGAGATCAACTTTCCAAGAAGAGGTTTGAGCCGGTTACCTAAGAGTTTAGATAAGATTTTATAAGAAGCATTATATAGAGATATATCCCTGAATCGATCAAAGGTGGAAGGTTTAAATTCTTTGGGAATTAAAGTAAAGAAGGTGGAGTTGGTACTTCCACCAACTTTGGATTTAAGCTGAAAAGATTTGATCATCCTTAGAATATCTTGTATGATTACAGTCCAGTCCAACAAACTCAATAAAAATATAAGGAAAAATCGTCAGGGCCAGGAGATTTATCCAGTTCCATAGACCATATAACATTGAATGATTTCTTCCTCCATAAAGGGCTTCATTAGCTCCCCATTTTCTTTCGCACTCACTAAACTAGGGACATTGGAAAGAAATTCTGAGATTAATTCAGAATCAATAACTCCATCCTCTCTAAATAGGCTCTGAAAATGATCTTTAGCTGCTTGTTTGATTTGAGAAGTGCCTTTGAAATATTCACCAGACAAAGAGGAGATTTCCAAAATGTGATTGAGAGAGAGTCTGGCTCTATACTGCTTATGGAAAAAAGAGGTATTTTTATCTCTTGATTTCAACCACAAACTGCGAGATTTCAAATGCCAAAATTATTCTTCCTTCCTAAACGATCTAAAAGAATTAAACTGAGCTTTTTGTTCTTTATCCAGAATGGCAGGGGTGATCTCAGATTCCTCCATTTCCAATTGTATATCTTCCAATTGAGCCAGGGCCTGAATTCTATTGTTGGAAGGAGATTGGAGAGATTGCTTAATCCAATCCTTCAGTTCAGACTTGGTGTTTTTCAATTTCCTCTCCCACACAAAGTTAAGAGAGCCATTAACCAAAATACTCCATGCGTTGATGACAATGGCCAAAAAACCATCTCTATCAATCCACAAGGGACTGAACTAGAAAGGAATGGGTCTGAGGTCTTCATTATCCACAAGCTGCAATAAGATATGTTTGTGATCCGAAGTGAGTTTTCGAAATATGTTGGTGGAGATGATTTTATTTTCCATTAATAAAGAACTCTGTAGTAGAAATTGGTCCAGTCTAGCAGAAATATTGGCAACTCCAATACGGTTATTACTCCACGTATAGCGACCTCTTTTTGGTTTAAAGTCAATCAAATCCCAATTTGAGATGAGATGCTCCACTGTTTTGAGCATGGGGTCTCTCTCGCAAACTCCACCTTTTTTCTCTTTAGGATCCAAAGTGATATTGAAATCACCAGCCACTAAAATGTTTGAAAATTTGCTTGCAGCAAGAAACTCTGCCAGAGAATTCCGACATTCTCTTTTCTCTTGAGAATTAACAGGAATGTATAAATTGAAAATAGCCAGAGATATCTTACTTGAGGTATGTCGAATCTCATTGAATATCCAATGCTGCGTTACAAAAGACTTTTCTAGTGAAAAGAGATCCTCTGTCCACAGGGTTGCAAGACCACCGAATGAGCCTCGTGCACTCACAACCTTTCCTGCATTCTTTTTCGAATTATTTTTGCTTAAGGAAAGAAGATTTCCCTCTTCAATTTTTGTCACTTAGAGCAGAAGAACATTGGGGGAGGCCATTCTTAAAAGATCTTTAACAGCTTCAACTTTCGAAGAAGGTATGGCTCGAGTATTTCTGTTGATTGACATCTCTATAGTGGCTTGACTTCCTTGCATCTTAAGATGTTCAGGTTCTTTCTCCCGAACGTTCGGGTTCGGGTTCTTAAAATATTTCCACCCTTTTTTTGAAAACCTCTCTAGGAAATCTTCATTGGATGATCCATAATTATCCATAGGTTTCTTCTTTTTTGCCATTTCTGCATATGTGGGAGAATGTCCTTCCGTGGGGGTGCCAAGATCAGACTTAGCTTAACTTCTTCTCTTGTTTGATGAGGTTGAGGAACTTCTCCCGCGTCAAGCACTGAGGCCACTTGTTATTTTGGAACGCTAAATACTTCAAAGTTGTTTTGAGATGATATTTCATTCATAGCTGCTCAATATTCTTTTTGTTTCTTACCGAAGGGATTACTACCCGACCCCATTTCTCCTCTTTGACCCTTAGATTTGAATCCTTGCTTTGTTGAGATTGTTTTTTGAACTTGTGTCCATTGATCTCCCTTCTCTTGGATAGCTTCTTCCTTAGCTATTTTCTTGCATGATCTGGAAAAATGTCGATAGCCATGACAAAATATGCACTTAAAGGGTAGTTGCTCATAATCTAGCTCTTGCACATGTGACCAATATGCTACTATCAAATTAATAGCTTTAGGAAGCCCTACCTCCAAATCCACTTCAACACATATTCTGGCACAAGTATATTGATCTGTTCTTTTAGGCCTATCAATATATTTCCCCAAAGTGTTTCCTATAGCTTCTAGAGACCCCAAATTCCATAAATGGAGAGGAATATGCGGCAACCTAACCCAAACAGGAACAACAGAAGGGACATCTTGATTCAGATCAAAGTCCGGAGTCCACTTGTTCAGGTAGAGCCCTTGAAGACCCATGAAATAGGGGTCATTTCTAAAGATTAAATCTCTATCTACTGAGTTTTCAAAGAGAAAAACATAGTATCCCTTACTTATCAAATTGCTATGTATGCCTTTAGAGATAAGAGGTTTCCAATTCCTTTGAACGCACCCTTCGATTGCCTTGGGGGATGGTTAGATTCTAGTGAACTGACCTATGAGACCTTGTTCTGCAATGTTCAGAGATGTTCGGTAAGGTTGATCCGCAGGAAGATCCACCGTGGGAATATTATCGAGTTTCTTGACGAAAGACTGCTAGTTTTGGCTGAATTTCCTCTTACTGCCTGAAGCAACCAATCTCCTGAAGGCATTGAGACCAAGGGAAGAGGAGGAGACCCCTCCATCCTCCATGACCATAAAGCAAACTCAAGGAGAACTACAGGCACTTAGGCACTAAAGAGCCAAGAAACATTGCGAAAACCACACAACAAACCAGGGAAACTCTCACACTTCTGTAAATCTCTTCTTGGGCTGCTTCACGCAGATGAAGCCTCCTTCATTGAATAAGTGAGCCTAAGATGCTCACTTCCTGAACAAGAAAATTAACAGAGCGCCTTCCAAGGGATTGAGCGAGTAACAAACAATACTTCTTGATATTCTTCACGCAGCAGATAGTGTTCAGGGTCACAATCTGTAGCAAAAAAATCAGCAAAGCCAATCCAATCTACCAATTCAGTTCGATCCGAATCAGAATCTTCAAAAACAACAACGAGCTTCCATCTAAATGAAAGAGTTCACAGAAGAACCCAAACTAGGCGATCCAAGACCGAGTCCAGAAGCTGCAATTTTTTTTTAAAAGATTTCTTGGAGCCAACTTCACACAAAGTATTTTAGATTTTAATCATTTTGAGGGATAGATAAATTGGAGTCATGAAAAAGAGAACTATTTCTCTGTTTCCAAATTTCCCATATAACCAGAAAGGGAAGATTTCTGAATTTTGTCTTTTTATTAAGCCAATTGAATACTGAATCTTGGAAGCTATACATATCCCAAACAACCTCAAAAGATAACAATTTGCTTAATTTTTCCACAACTTTAAAAATTGAGCACAAGCAAAAAAGATGTGACAGTTTCTAATTTGTTCATGCACAACATACATAATCTTGGACCAGAAAAGCCACGCTTTTTTAAGTTATCCCAGGTAAGAATCTTGTTGAAAAGAGATAATCAACTAAAACACTGTACTTTCAAAGGGATTCTCAAAAGCCAAATACGTTTATCTCACCACTATTTTCACGCCCTTCAAAAACTTCTAAACACACATTATAAGCTAATTTTGTTGTAACCTCTCCATTGACTTTGTTCTTTTCCCTAACTATAGAGTCCTGCTCCTCATTCAACCTGATACATGCTTGAGATAAGGACTAGATAAAAATATTACATTCAGAAGATACTCTCCCAGATAGATTCAACTTACCAACTGTCAACCAATATTCATCGTCATCTACGCAGTTCACAGTTGTATCACCTGTTCTTTTAACCTGAGAAAGTACCATTATGTTCCTTCTAGGAAGTTCAAGGATTAAATCAATCGATAGCTTCTAAGTATTAGACAAACTTACAATAGGATCAATGCCTATAAAGATATTATTTCCTCTACCGACTTTCCAACTTAAGACGGAGCTAAGAATGGGTAAAACTACCAAAAAAACTTGTCCAGATAATGGACATGTTTTGAGAAATTTTCCCAAAATATCTGATCCAATGTATTAGTGGGTACTTTATATATTTTGATGTAATAACCTTGTTCCAAAGTCCCTTAAAAAATAAATCTCTCCAGAATCTTTTTGCACACAACGACTTATTAAACGAGAATAATTTTTTCAATCCCCAACCACCTAGATAGTTTGGAAGAGCTATAATTTACCATCTCGCTAAATGGATCTTAGGTCTATCAAATTTTCCTTCCCATAAATACTGAAATATTCTTTTCCTAATAAAGAAAATAACTGAAACTAGAACTAACATTAAAGAGAACTGATAGACCGAAATACTTTGAAGAACAACATTTGCAAAAATCAATCGACCAACCAAAGATATCCATTTGAAATCCCAACAATTAATTCTTTTCTCAACACTTTTTGTAAGCCAATCCCAATCAACTTTTACATATGAATTTGGATTAAGAAAAAATCCTAAATACATCATGACTTCATCAACTGGGGACATTTTGAAAGCAAAGAGAGAAGAAATTTGATCATACATTGTAGAATCATGACAATTATAGGAGAAATAAGTTTGTTGAATGCTTATCTCTAACACCGAAGCTTTACAGAAAGTAGTGAAAATTTCCAAATAGACCTTCCATTTTCCAACAGAAGATTGTCCAAATATAAGGACATCATCAACAAATAGAAAATGTGAAATAAATAGAGAAGCACTGATTCTTGTACCTTTGATTTTGTTTTCCTACTTTAGTTTTGAGATCTGTTTACTGAGCTCATCCATAACTAGCAAGAACTAGAGAGGAGAAAGTAGACATCCTTGT
Organism: Pseudotsuga menziesii; assembly: GCA_001517045.1. Lineage (NCBI taxonomy): Eukaryota > Viridiplantae > Streptophyta > Pinopsida > Pinales > Pinaceae > Pseudotsuga > Pseudotsuga menziesii. The sequence goes on along the minus strand of LPNX010000456.1, from coordinate 207,963 downwards.
CTGAGTCCTCTACTGTTGCTGAAAAAAAATGTAGGAGAACCATTTATCAAAACAACATAATTTTCCAAATAAATGCGCACCATAGTCCAACTAGTCATTTCATAAGGAACTCCAATCTGTACAAGTATAAATTGAAGAAAGGACCAATCCACCCTATCATAATCTTTTACCAAATCAACTTTCAGGATGAAGGCTTGTAATTTTTTGTTCTTTATCGAATGTAATATTTCTTACGCAATTCCAACAACATCCAATATATGTCTATAGGAAGAAATCCAAATTGTTCCTCCGAGATGAATCTCCCTAACACCAATATGATTCTATTTGCTATAATTTTTGTAATGACTTTATAGACAATATTACATAAATAAATAGGTCCATAGTCATTGAAAGTCTCTGGTTTATCTCTTTTTCAAACGAGAGCAATGTAAGTAGAATCGAGACAGGAAGGTAAGTGACCAAGTCTCCTAGAAACAATAATTACCTCCATCAATTCTTGTCCAAGCAAATAGAAAAAGTGCAGAAAAAACTCTATTGGCCATCCATCTGGTCCCATACGTTTGTCTTTAGCAAACTGAGTAAGGACCTCCTTAACCAAAACTTCATCTCCAATTTTCCTTCCTTCTTCATCATCGAAAAAATGAGGAAATATTTTTATAAGATTTAGTCGATCTTCTAAAGAAGTAGACTCATTCTTCTCGTAGACACCTTTAAAATAGTTAACTGTCGCCCCCTTCAGTTGATTTTGTTCCTTTAAAACCTCTCCAAAATCTGACTTAATATCCCAAATTGAATTCCCAATTTTGCGCTGATTTTCATATCTATGAAAAAACTTTGTATTATTGTCCCCAGATTCAATCCATATAGATCGGATTTTAACTTTCCAAGTTTCTTCAATTTGTTTCAGAATTATTTCTTTCCTTGTGTAGAGCTGAATTAATTTTCTTTTCTAGAAGTCGATAAATAATTTGCATCCACCACATCCTGTAGAATATCAATTTCCTTTTCTATATGTGAAATTTTCTCTGTGTTTGCAGTTTTTTTCTCTTTTTCCCAAGTAGACACCTCATCTTTTGACAATGATTTTTTTTTTAACAAAACATATCATTGAAGGCATAAAAACACAATGAGATAAATTTCCACTTGTCTTCGACTAATTTAGAAAATTCAAGATCTTCCAACAAACAATGATTGAATTTAAAGGGGTGTTGACCAAAATTATTTTCACCATCCAATTGGAGGGTGATTGACTTATGATCCGAGACTCCTGTGGCCATAGACCAAGATCTTTATCTACCAATAGAGGAGCATAAGGTATCAACCATCATATATCTGCCCAATCTTTTAGCTATTCCTTCTTTGGCAACTCTCCCATTATTCCAAGTTGGTACCGAGACATTCAGACAAATGTCACTCAGTCCCGCTCTATCAAAAATATTTCGGAAGTACTCAAAGAGAGGATCCACAACCCTACTAGCTCCCTATACCTCATTTAAAAATAGTTAAGTTTAGATCCCCAATAATTATCATACCGATTTCACTTAGAATATAGGATTTAACAATCTTTTCCCAAAAATCCCGTCTTTGATTATATGGGCCATAGATATTGAATATCTTTAGAGTATGATATAGCTCTTTAATCCTGCCTTCAACCATCAACCCTCTAATGGTGTCAAAGGATTTGAAATGAACACAATTTGGATCCCAAGAAGTTACAATACCACCCGATAAGCCCGAGGCATCCAAGTACATACACTTCCAAGAAGGTTTAATTTTAAGAAAAACTTCACAAGCATCACTAGCAAGAATCATTGTTTCCTGAAGCAAAAGAACTAGAGGATTGATTGATTCTAGCAATCTCTTGATGGAAGCTCTTCCAGGCGAGATGCCTAGCCCTCTGATGTTAAGAGATACAAATTTCAGTGTAAAACCTCCTAAAGGGTCGCATTCTCTCTAAGAGCCCCAATATTTTACGAATCCATCTCTAAACCTCTCTAAAAAAGAGAAGTCACTACGGGGTTAACATACCTTGAGTCATTCTCCTCATCTTTACTAGCATTTCCTTTTTTACGGCGTGGAGGATTTCTAATAGTGATTTTTTTTGTCTTGATAAAAGAGATAGGAAACGTTTCAGGATCTCCATCGGAAATGTCTGAGTATATAGGTATTTTTTCTCCAAAGTAGCCTCATGAAGAGAAGGGAAATCCGATGGAGAGAGAGAAATAACAATGGATAAGGGTTTGGCAGTGAAATTTATATCAGGGTTTATAAAGCTGAAAGATGAGGGGTCCTCCAAAGTAGAAGTCGAATCCACAATCCCAAAAGAGGAAAAACATTATTACTTCGATGATTCAACTCTAAAGAAGGGGAAATTTCATCTTCCATAAGCCCATTCTCCCCTATATTTATAACATTTACTAAAAGATTTTCTTTCCTACGGTTTGAACCCAAATTCTTAACACCCTGATTCTTAACACCAATTAAGTTCTTTGGAATATCCTCTTCGCCATTGTTCCACTTCCACCCCTACTTGAGCCATCATCTTTGTAACCCCTATCTAAAGGGATGGGAAGGGAAAGAACATATTCCTTTTCTAAAAAATCGTCATCAGTAAAGAAGGTTTCTCAGAAAAATTATGCAAAATAGGAGAAGAAACCAGAGTATCCACCCTACCCAAGTTTCTAATAAACTCAGAATCAACAAACCCTAAAGACTCTGAGATTTCTTCAACTGTTGAGAATTTCAAAAGTACCGGCAAAGAGTTGCAGAACTTACCTACAAACTATGATGTCGAGGAAGTATCAAGTTGAATAGTAAACCTCAAACCATAGTCCATCTCATCCACAATCCCTTGAGAAGGAGTGACTGACAAGTTTTCATTCCAAATCCCATAACGAAAAATTGGACATTTTGTTTTGATATGCCTAATTTGACGACAATTATGGCATTTGAAAGGCATCTTCCAATAATCCAATCACTATACAAAAGTGCCACCCTCTTAGACTACTTCCATCTCCTCTAGAAGACCATCTTCAACATTTATCTCAACTAACATTCTAGGTAATTTGCTTTCTGCTGCCATCAATTGTTCTTCTTCAATGAGGACGAATTTCTCTATAATGTTAGCCACCGCCATAAACCCCGCTAAACTCCAGCAAAAAGGAGGAAAATAAGGTAACAATACCCAAAGATGCCTTTTCATTAATTTTTCCTTCAATGGGCTGAAAATCATATGTGAATGAATAAGAACCAATGAACCCTTCTCTGTAACCCAATATCTCTCTTCAATTCTTTTTTTTGTCTCCACCTAACAAGAACTGGAAACAAATCCAACCATTCATAAGCATCAAGACTTTAGGCATACTTTCGATTAGGGTTTTCCATTTTAATCTTATCCACTCTATAATTTCCAACCAAGAGAGCTTCACGAACTCAAACTTCCCCAAAAGGACTTTGTTTAATAATGATAAAACCATATCTGTCGTTATGTCTTTCCACAGAACACATAAGGATTTCCCATGCTTAACTTTCTCCTTCTTGGTTCTTCTCCGGTTCTGAAGGTGATTCGAATTAGATTTTACTTTGAAAAATCGAGAAGAGGGAAAACCATCTTCAGCTAAAGAGTCCTGATCCTGCAACATAAGGTTGATCCTGCAACAAAGAAACCTTAAATCCAGAGTCATGCAAATGAGGGGACAAATTATTGGTAGGGTTTTGAGCAAATCGCGAAGCCACAAAGTCAACTAATGACTTAGGGTTTGTTTTAACCCTACATTCCGAAGGAGGCATAAAGTGAGAATCCCAGAGACTTGAAAAACGTCCATTTGTATTGCATTTCAACGATCCAGAAGGGGAAGATACCAATGATCTCCCGTTACCAAAACCCTCCATGTTGCGGGATCCACCTGTACTATCCACGTAGGACTTGTTATAACCTAAAGACATCATTACTGCACAATTCCAATACTCTGAGAAATACGAAAATAACAAAGAAAAGAAGAAGCAAAAAATAAAGTTTTAAGATCAATAAGATTATCCTAAAAAATCTCCATTTTTTTTAATTAGTTGGTATTAGGCCAACCTAGAAAACTGACTTAACCGGTAAAAACCAAATCAACCTAAACCCTGTACTGTAAAACTGGCAGAAACCTTAGCTTCTTACATTCTTTCAACCTCTTTATAGTTAAAATTAATGTACTAAACTTGAACTAAGAAGATAAAGGTTTTAAACTTGATTTAAATAGCTTTCCCTAAGTGTTCATAGCAAATATTAAAAATACATCTATAATGATTTTGAAAACTTCACTTACTGAAGCTAAGGTTTCAATTAAATGCATCTATCCAAATTCATTTTTATTCATTTGATTGGAGGGTTTACACATGTAAATTTGACTATTCCTTACCTTTAGGCGTAATACATCTTTTGGAAATATACGTGTTTTTAAAGAGTTGGGTGTCCTAATTATTAATCTATATATTTTCATAAAATATGGGAAGTTTTAGATTTCAAACTTTTAGATGTTTGAAATTATTTGCTTAGTGTGTAGGTTTGGTGGGAATGGATGTCGATTATTGATATTGTTATTTAATTATTTAAAAAAATATTTTTTATTCAAAATAATATTTAAATATTGATAAAAAAATTGATTTAAAAATAATAGTATAATTTTTTGTCTAGTTATTAAAATATTTATTTTAAAATAATATATGATATATGTTTTTAAACTATATTTATAATTTAGTGCTCTCTTTCTTGACTAATTATTTTAAAAATAAGAGCCACGAGGTGGCAATGTCACCACAGTTGGTAACAACTATTGCTATATAAACTATAAAAATATGGTACTTTGTCACAAATTTGTAACAAAAAGGAAAATTATTTTGCCAAAAAAATTACTTAGCCATCAAATCAATTTCACTACTTAGCCATCGAATTGATTTCTCAATGTTTTGAGGAAACAAAGATAATTGGAAAAGATACAAAATGTGTGCTAAGCATTCTTATTCATGATCAAAGATCCAATTTATTGCATATTAAATATGGATACATCCACCTAAACTAATAGGTCCAAAATAACCCTCCCTCCCAGAGGGAAAACAAGCCTTCCAATTAAGCAAAGACAAAATGCCTCCATAGTTCTTGGAGGATAAGGAAAAATCCATCCAGTTAACAGTGCATAAACAAAGAAAAACCTGAAATTTTCAAAATGTGCAACACATGGCCAAGAAGAAACCTGAATGCAAACCATTCAAGCATACAGATGGACACATAGTCGTGACGACCACGGGTCATGGTTTCTTCCCGGGCCATGGTTCCTCCTCAAATGGACAACTGTAGCCTGGAGACACTGGTTGTGCAGGCTCGTCTGATGATGTCACCAAACTGTCACTGGAAGACGCAATTTCTTTGTTGTTGGAGCTGTTGTCTTCCTTCTTGGATCCTGCAGGTGGGTTTTTGAAGGGCAACGAAGAGGTATTTTTCGTGACGACCGGGTTGGACGTGAACTTGCACGCAGGGCTGGTGGAGGGTCGGCACTGTGGAGGGGGGATGGAGCGTGGTGGTGGAACTGTGGTGGGGGATGGGGTAATAGAGAGACAAGGAGGGGCTTATGGTACCTCAGCTTGAGGACTAGGTGGTACAGCCTCTTCAGGAGCCAATGGGGGTTGAACAGGAGGTACTGGGGGAGGCTAAACCAATGGGTTGAATCTGAGGACCAGGCGCATGAGCAAGTTTTTGAATACCCAGTAGTTCTGTCTATGCTCCACCTTTCTTCCAGCTGCACCGAGTGCCCCGAACAATTCATCCTCCCAATTTGAAATAATTCGCTGCACTTCCTCTGGAATTTCCATGTCAAAGAGGTTGTTGTTGGCCTCAGAAGAGAGAGGTATTTGGCCTTCTGTCTGAGCATGACGGTCGTGTCCTTTACGGGAAGTGACTCTCTGTCATCTAGGCATGGCAGGAGAGCGACAATGAGCAGAGCAATGTGAATACTGACCTAAGCTGGGCACTGGGATGACAGACCTAGACAAGGGAGATCGATACGTGGGCACAGAGCGGCAGAGGGACAAATCAATGGAGCATGGAGCAAGGGATGATGACCTTGGAACACAGAGCAACAATGGAGCACTGGGCATTTGAGCGCCTCAAAAACCCAGAGAGCATGTGAAACCCAACATAGCAGAGCAGCAATGGAGAGCATAAGAACCCAACAGTCGACATCGTCCCTATTGAATAGCGCTTGTTCGAAATGACGCTGCCAAGAGGAGTAGTAATGGCGCTCGAGCTGTGATGAGACTTCCTCATCCCGTCCTTTAACTGAGGAGAAGCCACGTCTCCCATGGAATTAAAGGCCAATAGTGGCGATGGGTTAAGCATTGACGGTAGGTTGAGCTTGGGCGAGAGGGGCCTCATCAGCCTCCGCCAAGTCCACATTGGCGTGACTCACACCCACATCCGAGGGCATGAAAATGAGTTTTAACTAAGTTAAAATATATTATTTGCCTCATAATTGCAGTAAACAATAACCCGATTGCCCATTATTCTTCTCTATTTCGTGCATCCACTTGCCTTCCTTCCCTCTTCTTAGTCTGCAGGTAAAGAGCAGACAAGCAACTAGTATTCCTCATCTTTCTAAGTCTGTAGGTGAAAATCAAGCAACCAAACAACGAAGCCAACAGAACAGAAGAAGAAAATGAAGATTGTGTGCGAGAAACAGGAGAGATGGTAATAATAACTACTTCATCGTTGTGCCACTCCCTCGTATACGGACTCTGCTAGCCAGTTTCACATAGAAGCAACTGAGCTCCAATATAGCAAAAGGGTGCTTGGACGCTGACGTTTGGGAGTCTAGCATAGCAGTATCTACAACATTGCCAACACCAAAACCAACACAAATCCAAACAGATTAAGATCTTTTTCTTCTTTCACAATGTATTACGTTTTCCCATGATATATTTATTTCAACCTTCCAATTGAATTTGTCCAATACCCTACAATTTCTCTGCATATGACAATGGGGTTTGATTTTGACTTAAAAGGAAAACACTGATTTCATATGGCAATGGGGTTTGGTCGTGAGTTACCAAAAAGAACAATGGGCCAGGCGTAACAAACATCTTGACCCTACCTTACTTTGTGCATACAAAATAAGCTTTAGTCCTTGCAGGATATTCAATTGATATGATAGCTAATGCAGCTATTAAGCAACACAATAGTAAAATTCAAATTAATTTAATTGATCTGACAGTTAATGCAGCTATTAAGCAACACAAAACTCTAAACAAAACTGTAAAGCGTGACAAGTAAAATGATTACTCACCAAAGAAAGGCATAGATACTACTTCCACACTACACCAGAGAATGTTTCTTCTCAGCTCCACTGACATCTTTATGCTCATATCCACCATTGGATGACCAAGGTTCAATATTGAAGGATTTGTAAATAATAATGAAACCCCATCCCTACTCCTCTTCATCCACCAGCATACAGTCCCTCTCCCTCCAATCTCTTAGCTAAGTTTTGAGCTCACAGCATGAGCAAAGAACTAGAGTATCAAAATCGCCCAGAGCAGGGCCAAAACCCTCAATATCCTAAGGAGCAAGGAAAAGATGACAAAAAATCACGAATGAACTTGGGAAGTTACCCAGGATTGAAAGGAAAGTTGACGTGGAAGACAATACTTTCCTTTGTCACATGGGCTGGGTACAAAAAGTCCCAATCAAACTCAAAATTGAATGATGGAATATTAAATGTCAATGACTTACCTTGGGTCATGGCATTATGGCCACGACGTAACAACGCTGCCAACGTAGGAGGAGGCGAATGCCAATACTTACGTCATCCTTTTTATGGGCCAATAAAACTTGAAACACAATCTACAAGGCAAACATGAGTGGTTACATAACTAATTACATAACTAATTAGTGGATACTTTATTTTTTTTATTTTTTAACATCAATCTTCCATATTACATAATGCAGAAATCTCTACTTGTACGTATAAATTAATCTTGTGAAACAAATCATATATATCACCATGTGGTAACATAACAAATAAGATAATGATAATGATGCTATTTTCTTTCTTGTTGATCCAAAATGGTCTTAAATACCTGAATTATATAGACCTAATCATGATGCCTCAATTTAGGTGCTTGCTTTTGGAAGACCAACCATTCTTCATGGAGATACATTCAATATCATAACATGTATACTTAAAGTTTGAAATAATTTAATGAATAATTGCATTATTGATAAAGGAGTAATGTTTTATTTTATTTTTAAATATCTTTGCATTATTAATGATAAAGTAATGTTTTATTTTATTTTTAAATATCTTTGAATAGGTTAGTCCGTTGTTTTTAGTGAGAGCAAAAAGGCAAAATTATTAATTTTTGAGATAGAAACAAAAGGAAAATTTGTTAATAATAATGTTAATATGCTATTTTAATTTATTTATAAAATTTAGAAGTATAATATGATATTAGGTATTATATGATCTTTATTAGTCTCTATGGAAGGTTAGGGTACTAATGTTTTTGATATGCTCTGGCACACATTAGTTTCCATTGAACTAATTGTGATGTATCAATTATACCAAAGTTTTGAGCAAAATGTCTATTTATTAATTATAAAAATGCATTTTTTTGGAAGCTAATTGGCTCATATTTTGAAGCGTTATTGCCGTGGTGACGGCGTTGGCATGGGGAATGGTTCCATCTCCTTGTGTTTTTCGATATCTCAAGCACAGGTGTTTGCAAGAAGATGCTAGCATTTAGATGAGCATGATACTAGTATTTACACTAACATTGATTAAACCTTCACAACATTAATTTCTGACAGCTTTTGAATAGGAGCTTGTGTTGGAACACTTGAATGTGTGAACATTTTATACAAATAATCGCATCAATTAATATCACACTACTCTTAATGATGTCAATGGTGCCAATGAATCGAAGGAGGTTAACTGTAGAGTGCACTACAGGAAGAAAAGATTAACAACTAACATCGGGGTCAACACCTTGCATCGCCACTTCCACCGTCATTCTTCAATTCATCGTCATGTACACATCTGTAGCTGACTACTTTCACCTCCAACCGCCTCTGCATAGATTTGTAGGCCTCCACCATTAACCATGTCTTGAGAAAGTAGTTGCACTAAGAAGATACAATCATGAAGCCTCTATGCAGGCTTCATACCTTTATGAAACGCTTAAAAAATTCTTACCATAGCTTAGCTCGGTCGAACAAAGGATGAGAATGGGACGATGGAGAACAGCCTGCGTTGCTTCAGATAATGGTGCTACGTCCATAATTTCTCCTGCAATATACCACAAACAATATGTTATTTGAGCTATGTATTGAGCTATTGGAACTATTTTATTTACCTATGTTTCCATGTATTACCTTGTATACTTATCTCTTTACATTTAGCATTTTTTTCACTGTGCATAAACATAAATGTACATACATGGTAGATACAATCCCTCTTTGCTATGTGTGTAAACAAAAGAAAACAACATAAAAAATATATTTTACCATAGTTATAGAGTTTACCAGCTGCACTCCATCCCAATCACTGTGTGTGGATCCATACCCAAGAGACCATACAAGGAAGTTGTTCACCTGTTTAATTGGTCATAGGCTTAGCAACAAGTTGGCCCTCAAAGGGGAAAGTAAAACAAACCACCAAAATTGATTACCAGAATGCATAAATGTTTTTAAATCCCATGTTGTACCCACACATGCCGTTCCCAAACACTTCATAGCCATGACTAACGTAGACATACCTGGAAATGAAATTTAAATCTAGCAACCATTGTCTCATTATCAATTAAGATTGGATCGTTGGTGAAATCTAGTAGCCATTGTCTCACCAAATGTTATAGCAACATAACGATTTCTACCGGCCCTCATGCCAAGCTTCCTTCCTCATGCATGCAAGCACATATATGCAATGCTATTATTTATATGAGATTGAAATCAATGATAAAGACGAATGCTTGGGGTTTTAGACTTACCTGTAATTTTTTGAAGCAGCGGGTCATGCTCAGGAGCTAAAGCCTAGCAAACACTCGTTGATTTGTTATCAATCAAGAATAGATCATTGGTGAAATCTAGCAGCCATTGTCTCTCCAAATGTTATAATAACATAATGGTTTCTACCAACCCTCGTGCCAACATTCCTTCTCCGTGCATGCAAGCACAAATATACAATGTTAGTATTTAGATAAGAGACTGAAATCAATGATAAGGACGAATGCTTGGGGTTTTAGACTTACCAGTAAATTTTTGGAGCAGCAAGTCACGGTAAGGAGCTAAAGCCTGGAAAACACTCGTTGATTCCTCGAACAAAAACAAGATACATAACTGCAAAATTGAAAATGACCAGTAATATTTGCTACTCCTAAACCATAGATGGCACGATGTAATTAACATGGAGGACATTACCTGATAATGGATGTGCCTAGAAGCCCATTCCTTTGAACTTCAGGGAACAACGAGTGGCACACAAAATGAGACCCTGATATGCACATTGTATTAAACTCTCCCTCAATAATCTATTAAGCAGAGCATTCGCAGGGCGGGTCTCTTTTCCCATTTTGAAATGGAGTAAACCACTGAACCGACCATTTGTACAGATCGGACGATTTGGCTCGCGTGAGCAGTCACATCTGACGTTGCCGGTCGTCGGATCGGTGCAAATGGTTGGGCAAATAGGTCAATCTTTTTGAAATTCCAATTGTGATGCCAACCTTTAAGAAAGTACATGTCTTGTAGTTGACTTGGACGACAAGAAATGGGCTATTTGTGTTTGGTCCTCTGCCTTTCTTGTATGAATCTACCAAAACCAAATGAACATACCAGAACAACCCAAGGCCAAAATTATCTCGATATCCATTCAAGAAGTGAGTACGAGATCATTTACCCATTGTACAATGTCCCAAGTGTTGAGAAGACACGTTAACAAAGGCTCACCAAACTACATTTATTACCAACCGATTTGTTTCCATTGTGGCCCGTGATGGAGATTGTTAGTTCTTGCCACAACGAAACAACCCGTAATGCCTCTGCACTACATTCCGAAGCAGGATAAGCGTTCACCAAATCGCCCCCGACTCGCCGGAATCCGGCAGATCAATTTTGGTGTAAATCATATTTCCGAGGAGTTAAATCGTAATTTTAATCATTTGGGTAGTTTTAAAATGCCCGATTTAGTATGGAAAGAGTTAATAAAATTAATAGAATTCCAAAATAATGAAATAAACAATTTCACAGCAAACATTTGACTGATTTTATTCAAAAATCGGCCGGAAAAACGGGGCGATTTGGTGAACGATTATCCCACGCGCTACATTCCAATGTAGAATATAAAAACTTTATCTGACCCATTGTCAACTTTGATGTCAATTATGTTTGCAACACTACAAAGAACCTCTCTCCAATTTTGAATAGTCTACAGGTCATCTTGATGCCTCCATTCTTGGAAGCTCAAGGCTTACAGGTCATCTTGATGCCTCCATTCTTGGAAGCTCAAGGCTTTCGTGTAGGCTCGATGCCGAAGATAAGAAGGTTTCACGTTGTAAAATACCAAAAGGATAGTAGTCGGGCCTGAATGCACAGTTTTGTGTTTTGAAATTGTAAACAATGTGTTTTAACTACGTACATTTCTGAGCATCTGAACGACAAGTGGCCTATGTGCGCCTTCTCTCAAAAACCATCTGCAATCAAGGTTTGATCATTTCAACAGACAGTGGTAGATGTCAAGGTTGTTTGCATGGATCCGAAGACTATACGAGCATGCAATTTTTTCTTTGCCAAGTGTAAACGTTAAGTTTGACATTTGTTAATTAGTATCCTGTTGAGACACCATTCTTGATCGCCATTTTACTGATCTGTCTCTCCTTTCTAGCAAGTTGGTGGTATGGCATGTGCCATATAACAACTCTGAAACTCATGTTGATGGTTCCGAAACTTGATGGGGAAATAATTGGGCTGACTGATATCTATGTGGCACAATAACATGCTATTTGCTCCTTCTATTGAACAATCTAAATTCTAATACCATTTTGATATCGGTCGCATTAAACCTCTCTTCCTTTTGTCCTATTTTGCAGCCAATGTCTGTGATATGACGGGCGTGTTTGTATATGGGATGGTCTTCTTGATCTCATAAAAAATACGTGAGAACTGTTGATTTCTACGTAATTTCAAAAGAAACAAGAAGACACTTATCAAATTACATTTTTATTAATCCAATAGTCCGAAAGTTATGTGTACTTATAACTAAAGCTTTTATTTATTTAATTTTGGATGCATATTCACCAATGTTATAATTATACATAAAAAATTAAACTAATAAACGAAGGAAAGTCTAACATATTTCATTTAAACCAATGGTTTTGGAAGAAGCTTAAACTTAAAAAATGTGTGTGGTTTTAATGAACCAAGCAATTTCACAATGATTAGATGTTTATAGATGTCGTGATTAAGCTTTTAATTTGTATTTCTGCCTACTTGCTTTTTGAGGCAAATGCTAATGGTCCAAATGATCCAAATTTGATCGACAGAGACTACACTGCCCTGCAACACTTGTTCACATAGGTTTATTAATTAGTAATAAGTACAAGTAACATTAGGCATCACATGATCCATATTCACATAGGTTTAGTAATTTACATAAGTTTAGTAATAAGACTTTCAAATAATTTCATTTTCTTTATTTAATATGTATTGAGATTGATGTTAGCCGAGGTTTATCAAACAAGATGATAATACAAAGGAAATTTTTTTATGGATTCAAGTTTTAGATTTATGAGAATGCAATTTTGTGTGTGTTAGATATACCAATAAACATGACATCTTCAAGATTATTGTCCCAAAATGCAAGCTCAACTAGAAAGGAAAAATGAAAAAACCAAAATAAAAAAGCTCGCAATCATGTGAGTAACCATTTTTAAACGATAAAGATGATTAGAATACAAAAATTTGAAAAACAATAGTGTCATAGAAGGATAACTATGGTTGTCTAGAAAGTTCATACATATAACATCAATAATGAAAACTTAAATGAGCATAGCTAGTAGAAAATTCCATTGCATTAAGCATTCATGCATCAACTATATCTAGTTAAATAAAAGAGACTATCATGCATAATGAGAGACATTAAACTAGTTTTCCCTTTCAAGGAATTTAGGCAGTAAGCTAAAAATTATTTGTTTGAGCACCTATAAAATCGTAGATAGTGAGTAGCCAAGATTCAAAATGGATCTCCTCCTAGATCTTGATCCGGGAGGGATTTTGCAACAAGAATCATAAGCCTTCCATGCTCTAGTAGTTGCTTTAAGGTTTTCTCATCCCTCAACGTCACACCCATACAAACTCATTAAAGTAGCTTCAATTCTAGAGGTAAAAAATCTCTTCGCATGCATCAAGGCATATAGCCTCAACGAGTGAGGAGTTGTAGGTTTTTTCACTCCATTGTGGCTTTCCATTAAGGTCATGGAGTTATGGTTGGGTAAAAATTGGAAACCTATAATCTCTAGGGAGCTACAATTAGATTTATGTAGAAGTTATGCATTTCTTTTTGAAAAGTAGGATACAAATTTAATATTTAGAAGTGATCCACATTTCATGGGACCAAGAGGCATGCATTTGAACATATGGATCTTAGGTTTTTACCTAGAAAAAGGATTTACCCTCAACAATGCAAGATAGGGTGAAACTCCCACATTTTCCTCTTCATTGTTGGAGTGATGATTCCCTAGCAACCATTGGAAACTCACTCGGGCATTATATCAACAACTTTGACTTGAGAGGACCCATGTTTGCATGTGATAGAATATGTGTTGAAGTCGATTTACACAAAGGTCTATTGTAAGCTAACAACATCAGTATGGATGGGTGGCTACACTTACAGAAGATGGACTATGGAAAATTTCTATTCAAGTGCAAATTGTGCCATGCATATGGCCAAATTGCTAGAAATTTCCCCAAAGCTTGTCCCACAACATAGAACTTGGAAAAAACGATGAATGACAACAAGTAAAAAAATGCAGGAAAGCGGTTCAAAAGGAATCAGAAAACCCCAAGGAAACAATGGGGATTGGAGAATAAAGTATTTACCCCCCTTACACCTCTAATTAGTTTGAAATCCTTTCTCAAGAAGGGGGTGAAGAAGCAAAGAATGAGGAATAACTAAGAACAAATGAGTAGGAGGTAGAGAGAAGCTTAGAACAAAGCAAAAAAAGACACTAGAGCATCTGGTACTATAGGATGTTGGAGTAGAAGAAGCTTGACACTCACTGATACTAGATATTCCATATGAACAAGTTGGTGAGAATATAAGCAAGATGGAAATGATCACGACCAATCAAAGTACTAGAATGTCAATAAGGTAGAATAAGAGAAAATAGATAGAGGAATCATAAGAAGAGATTCCTTAAAAAAGGAAGTGAGGTAGAAAGACAAATTTGGATAAAGGAATGAATGGGTAGCAAGAGAGAAATATTTGGTTGAGCAAGCAACAACCTCTAATGTACTGAAGAAATCCATCTCAATACCAAGCCATATAGATGAAGAAATGGAAGAAAGAATCCCACCACACAAGCTTTCAAAATGAAAGTGGTCACTTGGAACTTCCATGGCATGGGAGAGAAGCAAAAACTAGATATCTGATAAGAATTGGAAATATCTCCTTATTGCTCATTCAAGAGACCAAAGTTGAGGCAGAAGATGTTATTAATACACTATCCAGGATTTGGTTGTTGGTAGAGTTAGAGGACCAAAGAACCAAAGAAAGAATAATAATTTGTAATATTTATGCGCCAATTCAATATAAGGAGAATATAGAATTTTGGAAATCGTTAAGAATAATTCAATATCATAGTATTGTACATAATATGGTAATAGTTGGAGACTTTAATGAAACTATATCTCAGCAGGAAAGAAAAGGAGGAAGTATGGGCAAATACCCCTTTTGGAAAATTTGGAGGATCTAGTAGCATAATGGGATTTACTGGATATCTCTCCAAGGAAAGGACTATATATTTGGACCAATCACATAATTGGCCTAGAACACAATGTTTCTAGGTTGGAAAAATTCCTAGTTCATAGCTACTTAATAAGAGTTTTTACTTTTTTTTCCAAGATTCTTTCCTCAGTACTTTCTGATCATAGATCCATTCTTTTATCCTTGGAAGTTCCCACAAATTTAGGGCTTGTTCCCTTCAGGTTTAACCCTTTATGGCTTCAAGAAGAGGAGGATATGACGATCATAGATATTAAATGGAATTATATATATTGAATGGAATACTTATATATATATGGGTAACCAAAATATAAATGGGAATCCAAGCTTAGACTAGTTAAATGGGCTTTGAA
Source organism: Pseudotsuga menziesii (assembly GCA_001517045.1). Lineage (NCBI taxonomy): Eukaryota > Viridiplantae > Streptophyta > Pinopsida > Pinales > Pinaceae > Pseudotsuga > Pseudotsuga menziesii. The sequence goes on along the minus strand of LPNX010000456.1, from coordinate 192,581 downwards.
GAATTGGTTTAAAGATTTCTATAAATCACCTGACCATAAAAGTCAAGTCCTGCAAAAAGAGTTGAAGGAGTTTCAACATTTGATGGAAAGAAAGGAATTTGAGTATGAGAACCTCCAAAAGGAAAAGAGCCTTAATGGTGGTCTCCATGCTTCTTGAAGGTAGGAAGAAAAACTATGGAGATTAAAATTGAGAAGTCTATGGCTAAAGGCAGGGGATAAGAATACCTCATTTTTTCACAAGCAAGTTAAAGTAAGAATAACTAAAAATATAATGAGAGAAATTCAAAATGCTATTGTGGAAAAACTAAAATACTTTGTCAATATTAGAACTAAAGCAAGCAAGCACTTTAAGGAATTGTACACACAACTAGGAAATCCCTTTATTGCAAAATGTTCCGACATTGATTAGTAGGGAATATAATTAGGGACTGGAAAGCCCAATTATATAAGACAAAGTTATAACAACTATTTGGAGTTCCCGTCCAAATAAAACTTTAGGTCCAAATGGTTTTTCCATAATCCTTTACTGAGCATGTTGGAACATCATAAAGAAATACATGTGTATGATGTTATATTGGGAAAAAGGAAGAGATAAAATTAGTGGAGTAACCAATTCCTTTTTCATAATAGTGATTCCCAAGGAATCATATTCTTCCTCCTTAGGACGGTATATGCCAATGTCCTACTAGTATAAAATGAGAGATAAATGACTAGGTGACCAAAAATTGGTCACCACAATTTTTTCAAGGTATAAATCACCAAACTTGAGTGAGCCAACTAAAAATGACTAGAGGAATGACCAATTGGGTCACATAATAAAATATATGACCAAATAACAAGCTAAAAAACTAAAAATGACCACATAACAATAACATTAGGAATATGAATTAGTCATTTATTTGGACATTGTTAGTTGTGTCATTCCAACAATAGAAAATTGCAATTTTGACAATGAATTTGTGAAGGGGCCTCTGAATGCATTTGCAGTGTTAAAATTTTGTAAATTATTGACCCCCTCATGGATTCAATGGTTCATTCCATCATTAATGTTTCATCAATATGATCGATTAAGCATTGCTTTTAAATATATGAAAACATATCCTTTGTTATTAACATTGAATACAGTTCTACCTCTCCAACGATGCTAAATTTGTTCATTATCCCTTATACACCATCTTATAAATTAGCTAACACCAAATATTTGTTTGTGATGTTTCGAATAAATTCCTTATACCCATCAACAAATATACGTCCCCATCATATCCTTACCTTATTTCACTATTTTCGCTTATGTATTCCCCCTTCGACACACTTGTTAAGTTTCATCTTATGTGTCATCACGTGTCATGTTGAGTTGTTCCATGGAGTCAATAGTTTCCCTCTATAATAATCATCATGTCATGATTGTTATACCATTGGGTTTAGCTTGTCATGCCGGTCACATCCATGTTTCATTTGATGAAAATTGTCACCATTTGACCCTTTCGACAATTTGTTAAAGTTTCAACAAGTGCATGTATTTTGAGTCATAATCGCAAAATGATGTTAATTTTGTCATCCTCCATTAATTTACAAACCATAATTGTCTACCATGATTGTCACTTTGTCTAAGCTCAAAAAGTTGAAAATTGCCCCCTTGGATATCCGCTTACATTTAAAAGCGCCAATGACCCTTATTTTAAGAAAAAAAAAATCTCCCCTCCTTCGACATAGTGTGGTCGAGTGAAGTCTTGGACTAAGCATTTAAAATTACTATTCTTAAAAAGTAGTATTAATATAATATGTTTTTAATAGGTTTTAATATTAATATGTTTTAATACTAATATAAATATGACTTTGAATATTGATGCTATCAGTATAAGTATTGATATGTTTTTAATATTAATATTAATCCTAATATTAATACGTTTTTTAATATTAATGTACTACTTTATTTTAAAAATTATACTATACATACCATAATAAAAATTAATTCATTTTAAAAAGATTAAATTCACAACAGGGAAGGTACCATAATAATATTAATTCATTTTTAAAAGATTAAATTCACAACAAGGCAGGTACCATAATAATATTAATTCTTTTTAAAAAGATTAAATTCGTAACAAGGCGGGAATAAGACAAAATAAATTGGGGATTTGGGTTCTTTTTGGGATTTTTCCATTTAACATTCTTTTTTATTTTCATCCACTATAAGATCCAAGATATGAAAATTGGTTATCTATGGGTTTGCAAATATCATGATCATAGTCATGGGCAGGGATTTTTCATATAATTTTGAGGATGCATAGATCCATAACTTCCAAAGTTCCACTAGTAACCTGTTAAGTTACCACTTCCACTCTATTCTAGCCATGAAATCAAAATGATTGATGACAAATGTATGTAAATGATGATCCATTTATAGGGTTTCTGATTTAGAAATATACCGATCTTATTAATAGTGTGTACTTTTATTTCATTAATAATTAGGGCACACAACCGTTATCGATTGATTTTGTATCAATCCCTAGAATATGGAATGTGCAGACCTGTAGGTTGTGTCCTATAAATGTTAATTCTAGAGGTAGATCTAGTACCAAAATCAATAGCTAAAATTGTTCAGAAGATTGAGTAAACCTACACCAATGCACTCGTTGTAGATTCTAAGTAACCCGTCTGGTATGTGGATTGTCTCGTCGTTCTAGCATTATTGGAGTTTTGTAATATGGTTGAACAAAGTTTATGATTATGAGAATTACATTGAACAACAAGATTTTAGTGTTTCTTTGAACTGGTATTTAGTATTTTCTTTCTTTGTTCCAAAAGGAAAATAAAACCTTATATTAACATATACAATATGACTTTTTTCCCCTGCGAGTTTCTCTTAGAGTTAGGTTCCATACTTAGTCAAATACAGTGCTCAAATATGTTTTAGACATACCAATAATTGTAAAATTAAGTATGTGGACATACCAATGATTGTAAAATTAATATTTATAACTTGTTGGCCTTTCTTTTCCGTCGAACCAGGTATAGATCCCTCACAGATCCCTAGTAGGAAACAAAATCCCAAGATATCGACCCGATAGAGGAGGACCCCATCCACAACACCTACAATGCATATGCAGTGTCACCCGAGATATCTTATTGGGAACTACCAGAACCAAGTTTCTGCAGTTATGTGGGGATCTCTACTTCTGCAATACATTATCAGATTACATGACCGAAGCCAGTGATCATACTTGGGTATTTCTTGGATATTCATTGAATATAGCAGTCTATTTACCAGTCGACATAGATTGCAGTATTTAATATGCCAACCTTATTACAGACTCATTCAATAAATAGTGCAACACATACATCTATGAGTTTTTTCATAAATAAATACAATGCGATATAGTCAAGTCTACTTATTCGCAACATACATGCAATTGCCATAAACACATTAATCAATGACACACATAGACAACAATTAACATGGAAACCCATCTGGGAAAAACCACAAAGACGCTCTTCATCTGGCATGTGAAATATGTTAGCACCTTTTGTCTGTGCACTCAGCTTGGAGACTCTTCTCTATGCATTCTTTCAACTCATACATACTTCTCTCCTCCCATGCTCTTAGGTTTTAGGTCTAATTATTTCTTCTCTTCTTCTCTCAACAGTCGATCCACACTCATCCTGGATCGATCCTCTAGCAAAACAACTCTCCCTTATCTTCTCTACCTACATAGACTTAACCAACTAACATTCGACTAACATCAACTACATTGACCGATGTCGAACCAACCCCGCACACAGCTTGGGTTCACCCTTTTATAAGCTTCTACATGTATTAATCAATCGACTCTTTTCCATTTGCTAATAGGATGTCATTTCTATTTTCGTACATTCAGTTACAACTGACAATAGGCACTATCGGCCCAAAAATACAATTACTTTATTACCAAAAGCATTCTTTATTCTAACCGAATCCTTACCCATGACCAGTCGAACTATCCTTTTCAGTTGTTCTTCTCTTCTTCTGTCATGGTTCCTTTCATCGCGGTTGCTCTCATCACCGGTATTTCTGTTGTAGTTTCTTTTATCACAACTCCTCTTCCGTTGCATACTCTTCTTGCTACCAGAATCTTTATCTTTCCAGACATAATTCTAGCTGAATTATGTTTAACTCTTCCTAGGTCCAACAGGCCCTAAACATTCACTTGTGGCTCATCTCAATCCACATCAGTGTAAAACCTCTGTTATGGCATCCTTAATCTGAAAATCCAGAAATATTTTTTCTATCTGCTCAATTGCCTCATGTACTTATGCTTCCATATTCTTCAAATTTTCCACAAGTTCAAAACTAATGTGTTTAGAAGTTGTAAGTCCTGCTGACTGTACTAATTGTCGCACTTTTTCATGTACATGTTGAATAATCCTTGTAAAATTTTCTACCTCTGCTTGTAATTCAGTCACCCTATTAGTCCGCTTTTGTTGTTGCACCTGCATTGTTGTGACCTGTTGTTCTAGCCTCTTCATGTCAACTACCTTAGCCATTTTCTCTACAAATGTTATCTTCTTCATTTCACTCTACAACTGATTCACCTCTGTCTCAGTAGTGCACAACTGTTTTGTGATTTTCTCCAACTCATCATCGTTGATCAAAGCTTCCCACGTATAAGAAACTCGGTCGACTGCTTTGGCACACAGTGCCTCTGCCTCCTCTATTCTCTTCAATGCTTCAGTTGTTGCTTTTCCTCTATCTTCCAGTACTTCTAGAGGTGTATTGGGTGTCACTTGTACTTCCAATTCTGATACCTTCTTGCGAAGGTTCTCTACAATCTCACCAAGTCGAAGCACTTTGGCTTTTGCAAGCATCTCGTGCATAATGCCCTCATCAATGAAACTATTGCAAGCCAGTGTTACAGTTGTGTTGATTCAATGCATGTTCTCCTCCTAGGTTTTAGCTTTCTACTCTGTTTCTTTGACTGTTTTCTTCATATTATGAATAGTCTTATTTGATACTCTAACCTGATTGACCAGTGCGCCTTCTCTAACCTTCAGGTCTAAGTCTATAGTTATTCATCAGTGTAGCAATATTTCCAGTGCCCATAGTGAAAAATTCCCTTAGCGGGGTGCAAAATGTAACTGCTTTAGGATTATAGGATTACTTCCAAAGGATCACAGAACTAGATATATATATAGTTCTCTTCCAGTAGACCAAGTCACGACTATCCAGGTAAGGATTTAGCCGACTTCCATTCACCAATCCTTTGAAAGGTGTTCCATATAATTTATGTAGCTGCACTGCACCTCCTTCGGTGATTTGAATGACAACATACGACCCCATCCAATGTGTTTTCAGCTTGCCAGGGTGCTTAAAAAACTTACTGTCATATAGGAGGATATGTTCTTTGACCTGTAAGTGCTTATTCTTGATGCGTCAATCATGCCATAATTTATGTCATTCCTTCTCAACATTTTGGTGATAATCTGCAGAAAAAACGGTCCTCCAACTGCACTAGATGCAACAATCTTTCTTCGACAACACCAACATCTGTCATTTTAGTAACTGCAACAATCCTTAGACTGGGTACAATGTATTATTCCATTGGCGTAACAACTTCTTGTCGATATACTAGCCGGAATGGAGTTCGGACTTTCAACTTCTTACAGGTCATGCCATACGCCCACAATACCGTAGAAATTTTTAGGTCCCAGTCATCTCTTTGAGCATTGCAAATATTTATTAATGCATTCTCGAGGATCTTGTTGAATGCCTCAATAACACCATTCACTTGTGGGTGATATGGTGTTGTATTTATGTGTTGGATGTGGAATTCTTCAGCTAATTATTCAATCAATTGATTGACAAAGTGTGTGCCCTGATCAGTTATCAAAATCTTTGAGCATCCAAACCTAGTCACAACATTATTGAAAAAAAATTGGTAGCGGTCGCAATAGTACAATTCTTTACTGGCACGACTTCAGCCCATCTAGTTAGGTAATCCTTCATAGTAATAGTGTATCTTGCACTTGTTCCCTTCCCTAGTGGATGAATAGGTCCAATGAAATCAACCTTCCATTTTTCAAATGCATGCAAAGTTATCTAAGGTACTAGTGACATTTCATCTCGTCGCGACGAATTTTTGATTCTTTGATAGAAATAGTAATTGCGACAATATTCTCTAGCATCTGCATGCAAAGTGGGACACCACATTCCTGCTTACAATATCTTTCCCAATGTATATTTTCCAACACAATGTCCTCATGCGACACCATCATGTGCTTCGTTCAATATCTTTGGTTGTTCGTGTTCCAATACACAACAACGAAGGCTTTCATTTGGTCCCATTTTATACAGTAGTCCAACTATCAATTGGAAATGTGCAACTCGCACCATTAATTGTTTTTTTGTGAAGTACTAAATCCTTTTGGTGGATATCTTGTACTTAATAAATGTATGATATCTTTGTAATTATCATCAAACATCATGATCACAAATAATTGCGCATCAGGAAGACTATCGTCAAGATTCACAGGTTCTTCTCCACTTTCAAGCCTCGATAGGTGGTCTGGTCCTGAGATCAATCGATCCAGCTTAATAATAACTTCAAAATCAAATTCCTGGAAAAGGAGAATCCATCGACAAATCCCCTCCCCCGACACTGGCTTGTCCACTAGGTATTTCAATGTTGAATGGTCCGTGAACATCTTGAAATGTCTATCTAGCAAATAACGTCAAAATTTCTGAAGCGCATACACTATGGATAATCTGTCTCGTTTAGTTTTAGTGTAATTCTTCTTTGTTGTTGATAATTTTTTGCTAGCATAGGCAATAGGATGATCAATCGACCCTTCACCAAGTTGCGCAAGTACAAATCCGAGTGAAACAAATGATACATCGACATGTACATGAAATTCCTTCTTCCAATATGGAAAAACTAAGATGGATGTTGTAACCATATTATTCTTCAGGATATCCATACTTTCTTGAAATTTTTCTGTCCACTAAAACTTAATATCCTTTTTTAACAATTTCTCCATCGGAGCAGTCACCTATGCATATCCTTTGATAAATTTTCGATAATTTCCTATATGTCCTAATGTCATTCTCAACTGTTTTACTATCTCAGGGGGTGGTAGGTCGATGATGATCACAATTTTAGTAGGGCCAACCAAGATTCCATCACGAAAAATTACATTACCCAAAAAGATTCCAAATAGAGCACAAAATATACATTTCTTTGGATTCAATGAGATATGATATTGTCGACACTATTCCAACATCATTATGAGGCTCCCAATATGATCTTTTACAAGCCCAAACATTGTCCAATCATCGAAGTAGACCTCAAAAAATTTATGAATAAATTATTTGAAAGCAACCACTACTATCCTGGAAAATATACCAGGAGCATTCTCGAGTCCAAAGGGCATTACTGTGTATTGGAAACACCCCCACTCCATCGTAAATGTTGTCTTGTGTCGATCTTCCTTTGCAATTCTGACCTGATGGTAGCCATAGAACCCATCAATGAAAGAATAAACTTCTTGACCCCCAACACTTTCTAATACCTCATCCGTCACATTATAGCACTCCATCGAGTGTTGTAATATCGCGTTGCTTTGATTAAACTTTTCCATTAACATAGGGATATCTTCAAATATCTTTGTCTTGACCACTTGCAAAGCAACATCAATCAAAGCATGATCTTCAACAAAATCAAACGTGTGTGTGAAATTAGCAGCTAGTTCATCCCATTCAACTATTCCATGTCGCATCTCAACTGACATGTACCGGTTCCTTGGTATCATGTCTAGAGTATGTATAAATTGATGGGCCCATTCCTATCACGGACATGCTTCCCGTGTCGCACAACAATATTCAATGTGCTTAACATGACTAATAAATCCTATGTACTTCTTACTAGTATAGACGGTCACTTCTCCAAATCATATCTCCAGAAACCTCCGACGTGGAGACCATTCCAAGATATATTGTTTATGTGTGACCCACCATCTGGTAGACGTAGATTTCAGTACAAACTCCAGGGTGGACAAGCGCTGATGTTCTGTGACTTTTTCTTCAAATTCAGTTAAAAAATATGCCATGTTAGGTTGATCATGTAATTCTTGCGCATTTTCTCATAGATACTTCATGCAATCGATTCTGCCAGTTTTCCAAAGCTTCTCCAAAATTCAATGTACAGGAACTAATTTTGCGCGAACTGAGCTTTCCATCAGCTGTTGGATTCACATAATCATCCCTTGTAGAAGTAATGTTATAAATATGGTCCAAATAATCTCCTTGTCCTACACTATTCACTGTCTCAACGTATCTTTGTCCTTTCAATAGATCAATTGGTGCAACTACTCGTAGCTTTGAATCTTCAAATGTTAAGATTCTTTTCTTGAGATTGATAATAGTCTGATTATCAATCGCCCAGTCGATCCCCAGAAGTGCGGGATATGGATTTGTATCATCCACAATGTCAATTAATTCAAATTCGGCATAATTTTTAAGGCCTTCTATCTTGACAGGCACCTGAGTCAGTCGACTGTTAGGTAGAACTTTCAACTGATTCTCTAATCAGAGCTGGACAAGATACCATTTGAGTCTCAGTTTCCCCATACTTTCTCATGTTTTTCTAGTCAGAATGTTGACACCAGAGCCCAAGTACAAAACAATATAGTCCATATCATAATATACTATTTGTGCAGTCATCCTTAGTGCACGACCAGTCTTCAAAGGATTTTTCCCACATGATTAACCCTTTTTTTCGCACCTCTTCTTGAGGCTCTTCTATTAGAGCTGTCAATTCTGCGACAACATATTTATATTTCATTAGTGTTAACCAAATTTTAAATAATTATTTTAATTTACTAACCAAGTTACCGTTGGTTTTTTTCGGAACATTTGATCGAATCTCTCAGGCATCTCCAATATCGGCCTTCCAAAACTCTACGCTTGATTTCTGTCAACAAATTATTCTCGCACATCCAAGAATACTTCCTTTTAATTTTGGATGTCGAATGGTGCTTTTTTTGTGTTGTTGGTCGCACCTACGGTTGTCCATACGGTGCTTCTTGATCTGCCCCTGTTGCAACACCTCCTCTTGTCTCAACAACAATACGTGGTTCCCTTGGTTCAATAGATATCTTCTGGATATTCTTATTGGGGTTCATATTGGGATTCTACGATGGATTACAGTTTCCTACAATCTTGGTTTGTCATCTCGCAATAAACTGAGGACATTATTCGATAATTGATCAAAATATTTGCCTCGTGCAGTCCCTAGTGAAATGTACAGGTTTCACATAATTATAACTTATAATATGGCCCCTTCTACGACCAAATCATACTCCTTGTCCTCAACCTATAAAATCGCCCCCCCCCCCCTAGGTTGAGGGTATTGGTGTTGTGGGTATTGATTCTATGGATATTGGGCCTGAGGATACTGAGCCTATGAATATTGAGTCTGAGCTCGCTCAGCCTGCATTTGTTCGTCACTATTCATTAAATTAGTATTAATTGTTTTCTCTTGCAACAACTGATATGCTATGCAGTCTTTCTCATAATGGCCTACTGATCGACAAAACTTACAGTATAAACTGGCTAACGCACTTATAATCTTCTATAAGTACAAACACTCTTCCAACCAGTGGCCTCTAGTATGGCATATTCTACACCAAGGCATCCCTTGTGTATTTATCGGGCTTGGTGCTCTCGATGCAACATAGTTCATATATGTCGGGCATTTGTCCTTGTGGTGTCCCTCTATTCTGCATCTGGTACACCAGAGTTATTATTGTATTTCTTTCCCTTTCTTAATACCTTAGAGTTTCAACATAAGGTTGGCTAGTTGCAACTGGATTTTCATCATGCCTGCACCAGTTTCTCCAACCTTTGAGGATTCCAACTTCATCGCCAATTCTAGAGCCTTAGTCTGGGATACAATTTTTTGCTGCATTAAAGGATCTGAATGTGTGGTAACAATGTTGCAATAAACCATTCTTTGTGTTGAACGCCTGACATTTGGAAGCTTACTTTGGCTAGTAGCATTTTAAATATTTGGTTAAAGCACCAAACCAATTCTGTAGGAAATTGCTTAATTTATTTAATCTCCGTAATACATTGCAAATTAAATTTGGGTTTTCTGAACTCGTCTATTAGTCCTGCTAAGATATGATCTAGTGTTTTCTGTGGGATTCCTGTCGGTACCACATATAATTTCACGTACCAATCTAATGCACGTTCCCTAATGGTTGTGATCATCTGATCTTTCTTTATGGCTTCATCTTGGACCTGTTGCACGGTCCACACGGTTCCGCATAGAAACCAATGTTTCCTAGGGTCTTCTACCCCATTCCCATTAAATATTGGAAACTTAATATCATTCTCTACCATTATATTTGTTCTTGGCACTGCTTGGCTAGTGGGAATCCCTTCTCTTCTATTCCCACGACTACTGTTACTTTGATTCACAAAACCACTGGGAAATGAGTTTCTAGATCTTGCCTCCATAGATGTACATGACATTGTGGGTATGTTGTATCTGTACTTTGGATTTGGAGCCTCTTCTTCTTCTTTCTCAGATACAGTCTGGTAGTCCTCTTCCTCGTCACAAGAACCTTTGTTGAAGTGTGACGCCAATGGATATTCCTCCCCTCCAGTCACACTGCAACTTCCTCTTCTCGTCGCAATCCTTCTTCTCTTTCTCGATCGAAATATTCTTCCACTACTCAGACGCCCACTTTTTAGCTCAACCTCTCCATCACCAGGAAACATATAGACTTACCTTGCTCCATTTTTATCACACTTCTCTTGTGAAATAGATCAGGTATTTATGCTCAGCCCTTTATTCACCATATTCCATTCTCAAGATCCCTTTCCCATATACAAGCATCTTGATCCAAATCTTTAAATATGTCAAGTATATTCCTTTAGGTCCTTGGAAAAATTATGTTTTCATCTCACTATACAATTTTATGGTGTCAACTTCTATTTATGTGATGTACCCTTCAAAAATACTATCAACCCATAAATTGACAACTCTAGATATAGGGTTGTTAACACTTTTCAGTCGTTGAATCAACTGAGAGCTCCACTTTATCAGTCCTTCCTCTTGAAAGTTTATACGCTGGGTTGCTAGCCTCAACAAGCGCTCATGCAACAAAACAAGAAATTTAGAAAAGAAAATATCTTGAATATCAATATAAATGTAGCACTCCAACCACTCTGCTGGTCTCAACCAATATCCTTCACTTTCTTCCCATACAAACTCTATGCCTTAAAATCTACCCAATGTTGAATTTACGGCTTCGTCGGATACCAAAAGATATCCCCACAAAAATGATTCTCGGTCCCAACAATGAAACCATTTGTTGGCCTTTATTTCTCATTGACCCAGGTTTAGATCCTTAGATGGAAACCAAATCCCAAGATATCGGCCCGACAAAGGAGGACCCCGTTGGCAGCACCTGCGATGCAAATGTAGTCTCACCTGAGATATCTTATTGGGAACTGCAAGAACCAAGTTTCAGCTATTATGCGGGGATCTCTACTTGTGCAGTAATTTATCAGATTATGTGATTGAAGCCGGGGATTATACTTGGTATTCCTTGGCTATTCATTCAATCTCAATCTATTTACCAGTCAACACAAATTGCAGTATTTAATATAACAACCTTATTACAGATTCATTCAATAAGCAATGTGACACATACATCTTTGAGTTTGTTCATAAACAAATACAGTGCGACATAGTCAAGTCTACTTATTCACAACATACATGCAATTGACATAAACACATTAATCAATGACACAAAGAGACATCAATTAACGTGGAAACTCATTTAGGAAAAACCAGAAAGGCCCTCTTCATTTGGCATGAGAAATATGTTAGCACCTTTTGTATGCACACTCAACTTGCAGACTCTTCTCTAGGTATTCTTTACAACTCATACAGACTTCTCTCCTCTCATTCTCTTAGGTTTTAGGTCTAAGTATTTATTCTCTTCTTATCTCAATAGTCAATTTGCACTTAGCCTGGATCGATCCTCTATCTAAACAACTCTCCTTTCTCTTCTCTACCTACATAGAGACTTAAAAAACTAACATTCGACTAACACCAACTACATTGAATGATGTCAAACCATCCCCACACACAGCTTGGGTTTTCTCGTTTGTAGGATTCTACATGTCTTAATCAACTGACTGTTTTTTGTTAGCCGACAGGTTGTCATTTCTATTTTCGTACATTCAATTACAACTGAAAATGGGCACTATCAACCCAAAAATACAATTATGCTCTATTACCAAAAGCATACTTTATTCTAACTGAGTCCTTACCCACAATCAACCAAACTGTCCTTTTCAGTTGTTTTGCTCTTCTTTCGTCGTGGTTCCTTTCATCGTGGCTGCCCTCGTCGCCGGTATTTCTGTCGCAACTCCTTCTGTCACAACTCCTCTTTCGTTGCAAACTCTTCTTATGAAAGGAATCTTGATCTTTCTAGACATAATTATGGTTGAATTATCCTTACTATCTTCCTAGGGAAAACATAGCTTGAATATTCCCACTCTCTTCTACAAAGAATTTCCTTCAATTTTGGTATATTGGGAATCACAAATGACTCATTCTCGTCCCTTCTAGCTCTAGATAGTGTAATGACTATTGAATGTAAGGAAATTCAAATATTTTTCTAGGAGGGGGGTAAATATAATCATAGAAAGTTTCATCTCATCAAATGGGATGTAGTAAAATAAGATAGTTCTAAATGGAGGTACTAGAATAGGAGAGACCAAGTTGGTTTGTTTAGTAATGGGAGCTAAAATATTATGGAGAATTTTTTCAGGAAGGAAGAAATGGTCGAAGGAATTCCTTAGAAATAAATACTTTAGAGGAGCCAAATATAGGTGTATAGATCGTCAATTGTAGGAAGGAACATGTTCAATCTTTTTGCGGTTATGTAGAGTAATTGAGAGCATAATTGAAAAATAGCTCTATTGGATACCTGGAAATGAGAAACTAATTAACATATTGGAGGACATGATGCTGGGTAGGTACAATCTCAAGCAAAAACAAGGATTAAAATATCTGGAAGAATTGATGAGTAACAATGGTGTTTGAATTAGCCTGCATGGGTGTGGATCACTCGCGTTTTCTTGATATGAAGTCACATGTTGTAAAGGAGGTCATGAGTTCAAATCACACCGAGGATTACCCATGTCCTCTGCTTACGGGATGTTGTGGGGTACCTAGGGGTATAGTGGTAACAGGAATGGATCCTTAGACCCCCTGTCGCACGAATACCATCCCAATCCCCAGTTGTTGATTCCCCTAGTCACAAAAAAACAATGGTGTTTGTATTCTCTTCGACTTATTAGAGTGGAACACATATAGTCTATGGATAAACTAGAATTAGATAGTTGTCCAAATGGTTTAGAATATTTATTTGAAATGCTACTATTGTTACTTCAAGGAGTAGAACCTTTGATCACGACCTCAAAATATCACAGGGAATGGGGGATCTCAGGTACTTATTCAATCAAAGAGGGTTATAATCTACTTCTCGATAATTCACCATTACACTCGGTCTCTTCTCTATTGTACAAAATATGGAGCTTTAACTATATTCCTAAAATAAATGTCTTATGTTGGGTCCTAGATCATGGGAAAGTTTTAATAATAGAAAATCTAAAACATAGAAAATTTGAAACGGAAAGTGAAGTTATGATTCCTTCAATTTTGAAAGTATCTTCCTTCATTAGAAATCGTATTACCTTGGTTAATTGAGAACAAAAATAATCTTGGGTAGAATATAGACAACCTTCTGTAAGTTTGCTTATTGGAAGATATGGCTTGCAAGAAATAAATCAATTTTTAGCTCGAAGCACATCCCCTTTGGTTAGAAAAACTATTAAGGTGAAGGTTTTGTTGGTGGAAACCTTCATGCATGAGGGGAGTAAAAGGATAGAAAATGGTCACTCACAATGAGTGAGAATAAATGGATTTGAGAAACAATCATTGGGAGAAACATTCAATCCAAACATCCTATTAGTCCTCCTCTTCGTGAGTGGCAGATAGGTTATGAGAAAGAGGAATTCCACCGTTGGTTAAGCAAATGACAAACCTACAAGTTGTTTTCTGATGGGTCTTTCAAAGGTAATACTAGGGTGGCAAGTGTGGGGGGGGTACTCATTGACCTTGATAGAAAATAAGCAATAAGGTGTTCTTGGGGATTGGGAGTCACCACCAACAACTACTAAAAAGTGTATGCTTTGTTCCTAGGAATGAAATATATTAAGAACCTTGGGATTCCACAAATCACAATCTTTGAAGACTCTTTGCAAGTCATTAATTAGGTGAGAATCCACAATGAGAGGCATGTAAGATACATAATAGGAATTATAATAGAATAGATTGGAGTCTTCGAAGAATCATAGAAATAATCTTTTTCCATATTAGAAGGCTAACAACAACCTTAGATATCAATTACCGAATATTGTTGTCAAGCTCGACAAAGGAGTGCTTGTTTGAGATATTGATTCTTTGAAGAGGAAGTGGTCACCATAAGTTTGTTGTGGTTTATACATGGGGATGGATAAAAAGTTATATATATATATATATATCTATGTATGTATGTATGTATGTATGTATGTATGTATGTATGTAGTGTTTATTAGGGTTACTTGACACACAAACTGCAAATATATTATATAATACATGCATATACAAACCAAATATCATTCCATTCACCTCAAGCAATCAAGATCTACCACCCTCATGTCCCTTCAACTCTGTGCGCCCTTATTCGCACTTGTGGGTGAAGAAAAAATTACGGCATTCCCCTTAGTTCTTTGTCGTGTTGCTGGAATAAATTAGGGAATTGTGGGATTAACAAACCTATAGATCAATGCGAATGAGTGGGATCGATGTACAACCAATGTATTCGATATTATTTACTGATTCATGAGTAATATCATATTATTCCAATTTTTTCCCATGTGTGTGAAATTTAGTCATGATTAATTGAATAGTCTATGCAAAATTCTTATCTCTCTTCTACAACATTCTCTTCCATTTGAATTCATGCAGGATGATGATCCTATGCTTGACAGAATTTAACAAACTCTTGTCGACTTTTGACAAGACAAATCCAACCATATTTTTTACCATATTCAAGAGTGGCATAAACAAAAGCGATTGATTAAGACCAACATTCCACCATAGTTCTTATTGGAATGTTTCCTTAAGTCCTTACTGCCTTATATCGCGAAGGACGTTTCGACGTCCATAATGGCGACCGAGGAACATGAAATTTTCTAAGATGAGAAATTAGACTTGATTTATGCTCAGTCTGTGATCCTTTATGAGATCATTCTTGATGCACAGAGGTCGAATAATTACCCCAAGTTTAAGCTCAGGCCACATGCTGATGGCATTGTTGTCTCTACAAGTGTGAAAGTTGTAGATCGATTGACAAACCAATTGCAAAATTTGTCTATTGACTATTCTATAGCCTGTTCCACCCAATCGTCAGATGTACATTTCATGCAGTCGACGAACCCAAAGGGTAACCAACAAACTAGATGGAACAAAATTGAAGAAATAATCGTAGGGGTAGGAATAATGATAGAGAAAATTCTTATAATGACAAGAACAATGACAATGATGGTGGGGATAAGGAGACTAAACGGACGGTCAAATTACCATGTAAGATTTGTGGAGGAGACCATCTCACACACTTGTGCCCTAATATTGAAGAGGCCTCACATTTTATCACACAAATCCTAGCCATGCAGGCAGATCCCCTTCTACATAATCAAAATATGACTTCGAGGACTTCAGACACCAGGGGTGGTGGGAGTCAAAATTTGTCAGCCCCTGAAAGTGGTCATGGATCTATCAATTTGATGTCAGTTTTTCATGTTGCAACCCGTTCATGTGATTATGGTCTGTCGCAACCGACTGTGGGTAAAGATCCTCCACCTCCTGATATCCCATTGCAAATTGACAAGCATGAGATTATACCACATGTACCAAAAAACGTCTCGAAGCACTGGACGCACAATCCTAATGCCTGAGCTTCCCAATAATATTTTATCCTTGAGGATTTGGGTCAGAATCCATGTGCGATGTCAACCTTAGAAGTGCTTTATACTTGTTCCTCGCAGAGAAATGTCTTGTTGGATGCTTTGGGAGATCGTGATTTAAGTAGTCTGGGTACGATCAATTTTGAGATGGCTGATGTCCATCCTCGCTTGCCTTACTATGTGGATTTTTAAGTCCATGTGGAGTGTCTAAACAACACCATCAAATGCACAGTTATTAATGAAGGCGCTTCAACATCAATCATGTCGTTATCTTGTTAGAAGGGTCTTGTATCTGCCCAATTGCCTCAATCTACGACTATGTTGACAACATTTGATGGAAACTCAATTAGAACGGATGCCATTATTACATCACTTTAGGTTCAATTGGGAGGGGAGACTGTGTTGGTCGAGGTTGAGGTGGTTGATGCAGCCCTTTACTACAATATTTTATTGGGTCAAAATTGGATTTATGCCATGAAGGTGATTGTGTCATCAGTGTTCCATGTTGTATCCTTTCATCATGAAGAGAGAATCGTGACGATCGATCAATTATCATTCACTAATTTTAGTTCCTCTGCATCGCAGAGACCTGTGGTCTTGGTTATTGAGAATTCTCAATCGACAATTGATAATGTTGGTGTTGGGATGTATCTATCGCTGATGGGAACATTTAACATTTCTGCTCCAATCTTATCTATTGATTCCACATATGATGATGCTCTATATTCATCATCGAGTACAGTCCCATTTCGGACTTCGTATTTGAGTGATCCTAGGAATGTCCATTCTCTAGTTCAATCTGGTGAAGGGAACCCATCCGTTAGAATGGATATGCCATTATCTGTAGCAAAATTCATTTTTCAAGCTTCATATGAAACTAATTTAGACCCCGATATGCCCTCTTCATGGACATAAGAGGGACATCCCATGCTCTCGCCCGCTTTGGTGGTCCTCTCAAATTGCTCACTTGACTGTCTCGATGATACTTTGCCCTTGGATGAAGTGATTTTAGAGACCATGAGTTGTCCTAAAAGGCCTTGGGAGGACCTACATTATAGACCCTTTTCCCTATAGGAGCTTGGAAGGACTAACCATGATGAGTCCTGGTTGGCCTTAGGTGAGGAAGTTGATCACCCTGTGCTCCCTTTGGATGAGGATAGTCTATATGCTGAAGGGAACACATAAGATATTTTTCCTACGATCCTAATGAATCTCTGAGAGCCTCTTGTTGTTGAAGTTGAGACTTATTTGGATAGCCTTGTTGTGCACTCTCCTAAGAGAATAAATTATCCATCCCACTTTCGACTTATGTTTGAAAGAGGCAATCACCTATTGCAATTCATCGTTTCGATGGTCAAAATCTTGGTCGATTATTTAAAGGTTTAGGAAATACTTCAATTTTCTCCCTCAGACTCAATGACCTATGTTTGATCCTCCATCCTCGGCTGACACGTTGTACATTAGTGTATATTTTGGTTTTACCTACCAAAATTTCATAGCTTCACTTTAGTCGTTTATCCATCTCTATATAATTTTTTGAGTTTTATGGACTAATGTTATAGTCTGAGGATTTTTTGTGGAACAATTTCTTCAAGTGGTAAGGGGTTGTGCCTCATATGATCGTGCCTTTGGCAAGTATATCTCTTAATTGGAATATAGGATAGGATCACATTCCGCTTGCATTTTTGCATTGTCCCATGACTATATCACATTGACCATTATTAGCAGGCCGTTTTGGGGTAAGTTAGCTGCGCAACATCACGGATGTTGTGCAAATTCAAAGACACTACGCAAAGGTGAACATCAAAGTGCAAGGCGAAGTAACCATATTTTATGTATTTTGGTCATATTTTGTATATTTGGACCGCATTATGTGGATCGTGGTCATTCTTTTGTATATTTTGGTAGAAGTAGTTAGGAATTTGACTTAAAGTGTACCATCAATGTAAAGGCACAAGCCTATAAATAGATTTAGAATTGCAAGTGTTAGGGGCCTTAGACTCTTTTGTTTTTTCTTTTGCTTGGACTACTACGAAAGGCAGATAATTTTCTGGATCTTTGTATGTGAACTGAAGAACTGGGTTGGAGAACCTGTATTTTGGGCAGAAACATTGTGTCTTTTTCCACATTTCTATTTTCCTATTTTTTGCGATCTGATGTGAATGCGACATGTGTCTGTGAATGATGTGATGCTTCTGTGTTATGAATGATGATATCTTCGTAAATATGTTTATGATTTAATGTATCTGATGCGATCTGTACATTAATCTGATTCAATGAATGGAAATATGACATGATTCCGTTAATGCATAAACTGAATAACTAGATCTATTGAATAATGTTGCGTTGAGTTGACAAGTAGATGTGCAGTCCTCCATCACACTGCAGAAAATTGGTTCCGACAGTTATCCCTTGAACATCTCGGGTGAGACTTCATTTTCTCTACAGGTGTTGTCGGACGGGATAAAACCTGTTTGGGATAATGCTCAGGGAGATCGCGGTGTTTTGCGTGTCGACAGAGAGTGAACCCTTGTCGATAGGGTTTGTGTCAACAAATAGTTCTGTTGCCGAGACATTAGTGCGAATAAGGGGAAGTAGCACATGTTGTGGCATCCAACGAGACTGGAAATTCAAGATTATTTTTACCAAAAGGCACGGGAATTTGCTGAAGAAGAGAATCAAAACCATGGAGTAACAACACAGAAGTGGTTGGAGAGGCATATATATTACGATCTACACGAATATTTCTTTTATGAGTTCTTGATCATCTTGTACAAGTGGTTGTTGCGGTTGATTCATCAAAATACCAACTAGATGGAGCCCTGAACTGATCCAACAGTTGCAGGAGGTAGACAATAAAGCATTGAGGGTTGTTAAAGTTTGGCTTGATAGCATCTTGGAGGGAAACATTACTAAGTTCATGGTGGATATGGTTAAGTCTTATAGCGACGCAGAAAGGGAGTTCTTCAACAAACCAAGAGTTAGGTTCCTTTTGTCTTAGCAATTATCTATTAAGATGATCATCTGCGAAAAGGGCATATTGAAGATGAACTCCGTCGAGTAGAGCCCTGGTGTGCGGAGGCTGCGGGTATCACGGAGACAAGGGTTGGATGGAATGATCCGGGGTAGATGGAAAAAAGTTACGACGAGACTGTGGGGGAAGCCGAGGAAGGAAGTGGTCTTACGAGAGGAGGAGCAAGGTGTCAGCAAGAGAAGAGGTAGAGGACATGAGAGAGTCCCGCGCTGACCAAAACGCGAGAATGCGAGAGAAGACTACAATATGGGACAAATCGACCCTACATCGATGAAAAATATGACCAGGATACACCCGAGCCCAAGGAAAGACAGACCCAGAGAAATAACATACCCACACCTCGATGAACTGTGCCGCACTCAGGAAGAAACACTAGCTCGACACCAACTTGTCCGACGTGTCAAAAACACTCTAATAGTAGAAAACCAACGACGTTAGGAAGAAGGCCCAAGATGGCGGGCGACGATGTGAATTTACCTCTGTTTCATGGGAATGGGACTGATGATCCTAAGCAATACTGGTTTTTGTGTGAGGCAGTTTGGACTGTAAAGCAAGCTCATGATGATGATGTTAAGAAAGGTTAGTTGGAGACGACCCTTCGAGGTTGTGCACTAGACTGGTTCATGAAGTTTTTCCAAGTTCCTATGGGGACTCCTGCCAAGACTCTGGCTGAAATCAGAAAAGGAATGATTGAAGAATTTAAAACACTGAATTCGAGGCACAATACATTAAATAATTGAAGGAAATTAAGCAATATCCGAATGAAACTATTTCGGATTTTGATCAGCGATTTAAGACGCTGATGGAAAGAGTCAATTTTGACATGAGTGACATCCAACATAAGGAATGGTCCATTGCAAGATTAGTACTACATATCAGAGGGCCTTTGATGCAACAAAAGATTGCAATGCAGAGTGAGGCTCTAGAGATCACGATGAAATTAGAAGCTTTAATTGTTGGGGAGACCGGGGTTGGTATGAGCCAGATCCAAACACAATTGGTGAATCTCACACTCCAGTTGCAAGACATCAAGAAGGCAAAAAGGCATCATGAGGAAGGCTAGTGTACTCGGTGTCGTGTAGCAGGGCATCATAAGGATCAATGCCCAGATTTTTGAAACTACTTACTATCGGGAGTTCCAAACACATTAAGTTATGGTGGCATACCATGGTGCCATATCTGCCAGGTTTATGGGCATTGACATGAATATTGTGGGTATATGCAGAAGATGGTCACAAAGACGACGAATTTGTATTATACGTTTGTTGGGCATGAAGATAAGGATTGTCGTGCATATGATCTACTCCAAGAGAGAACAATGAGCATGTACTATGTGAAGGAAGAAGACCATCAAACGGTGCAGCAACCGCAACA
Source organism: Pseudotsuga menziesii (assembly GCA_001517045.1). Taxonomy (NCBI): domain Eukaryota; kingdom Viridiplantae; phylum Streptophyta; class Pinopsida; order Pinales; family Pinaceae; genus Pseudotsuga; species Pseudotsuga menziesii. Next base: position 172,107 of record LPNX010000456.1, on the reverse strand, counting down.
ACAGTCACAGGTGGTACAACCACCACCTCAGCTAGAGTTTGTACCATAGGTGCAACCACAACCGTAGTTTGTACCGTAGCCGCAACCACAAATGTAGTTCGTGCCACAACCGCAGTCGGCACCATCCCCTCCATAGTAAAACCAGATGCAGATGGCTCCACAACAACCACAGTACACTCAACCACAGCATGCACAACTACAGCAGAATCCCCTGTAGCAGCAACAATTTAATCAACCACAGTATCAGCACCAAGGAGGATTCCAAGGAGGACGAGGTGGGGGTTTTGGTTGAGGAAAAGGACGAGGTCGCAGGACTGTACAATGTTATAATTGTGGAGTACTGGACATTATTAGAGAGATTTCTCGCAATTGAAAGCACAGTGTACTTATTGTATCGGTGTTGACCACACTATTGAGAACTATCAGCAGCTGATCGCAAAGTGGCAGGCAGGAAACATTCCTTAGTGGCAGAACTAGAACTAGAAATAGTTGAAAAACCAAGATCAATTGCAAAACCAGAACCAGATTCAAAATCAGAATCAGAATGCAAACCAGAACAATGGACATGTAGCAAACCAACCTATGAATCCACAATCGAACCAGAATTAGGGAACAACCGTTGCGAAGATTTCAGCACAACCAAGAACGCGGGACGTTGATGTTGCTGTCATTACTTGCGGAGGTGCGGTGATAGGGGATGATAGTCCATTTCCACAAATTTGGCTGACTGGGAAGAAGAAGGCGCAGTTTGATGTTGACGCAGAAAGAGATACATTCTTTGAAGCAGGTGACACGATAGGCAGAAATCCTGATAAGTTTCCTATTTATGAAATGCCAACTACTTTTGATTTGACTTCGATAGCAGGACCATCACGATAGCATGGTACCTTGCAGAACTTCTTTGAAAGTTATTTGTCATTGGAGAAAGATCCCGAGGCTCTTGCTAAGATCGTGAATCTATTGTATTGGCTCGATAAGGGATGAAAGGTGTCCGCAGTGAACTCTCTGCACAAAATAAAGATAGGGAAATAAATGAGAATCAATATTTAGATTGGGGATTATGAGGTAGATTCAGTCATCTTGGATCTAGGCTTAGACGTCAATATTCCAACCAAGCAGACCTAGCAGAATATGGGGATCCCATAGTTGGTTTGGTCCCCTGTGCAGCTTCGACTGGCTAACCAGGCTAGGGTTACATCGATTGGGCGTGTTCCGCATCTTGCAGTGGAAGTCGAAGGGATGAAGACTTATGCTGATTTTGATTTGATTGAAGTTGTTGATGGCGGAGGCTCCTATCCTGTGCTGGTGGGGATTAGATGGGCCAATGATAGTTTGGCAGTGATCAATCTTAAGAAACGTGTCATGAATTTTGAAAACCATGACATCAGAGTCATTGCTTCGATGGACCCAACTAAAGGACAAAGATATGTTGAACCAGTTAAGGAAGAAGCTATAGGTGGCTGGGATCATTCATATAACATCTCAGAGGACTACATCCATCCGAATACTGACGGTGAGCTCGATTGGCGCAACTCTAGCTCTGTGCCTTTGGACTCTGATGATGCTTTGGAGAATTGGTAGAATCGAATGCATGAGGTATCGGTTCTGAAGTGTGGCCTATTTACTCAATCATTGTGCCGTGTCGCAACAAGATAGTTGAGCTTCCAATATATGAAGGACTACTTGAGTTGTCTGAGTTTCCAACAGAATTTGAAGATAAGGTATCAGAACCACAACGGTTGCTGGTGTTGGATGAAGCATGGAAGGCTACTCCAACACATTGGTGGGCGACCCATAAGAAGTTGATCACTGGGTGGTCACAATGTCGTAGGTTGATGACAGTCCTCTTTGGTGAAGCAGAAAAATACCACGCTGAGAGGTATGATGGGAGAAATGATCTAGGTAGTCATCTGATTGCATGTCATACCAGGTGGGCCTCGCAACAAAAGGATGAGTGGGTCCATGCTTTTGTCCACACGTTGGATGAGATGCCACAGTCATGGTATGTATCAACTAATTTGTGCCAAGAGATCACTAATTGGGAAGAATTTATGATTTGTTTCAATCACACCTTCAATTTCACGGATACCAATCCAGCTATTCATAGTGCACTGCAACACATCCACGACGTTGTTATGAAGGTATTTCTAGTTGCATATCCAATGTATCCGCATGAGATATGTCCGATGATATCGATGATGGAGTGATACAATGTGATAGGAGGGTCAGATGATGGTGATGATCCACGAAACATCAATATTCCATAGACAGAAGGAAGTAGAGATGTCGCAACACTAGAGATATCGAGAGATCAAATGAATCAACCATTAAAAATTTGGAAGGTTAACATTGCAACCGAAGAGCAGCCAAAGTTTGTGAATGTTGGGGACTAATGGGACGCGGAAACAATGGCAAAGATAACTAACCCGCTGCATCAATTATAAGATTTGTTTACTACAAATTTTTCTGAGATGAAGGGGATACTCGAAGATCTGGGAGAGATGAAGATCCCGTTGAAACCATATGCGAATCCTGTGAAGCAGCGACCGTATCGCTTGAATCCGTGGTACAAGGAAAGGGTTAAGGATGAGCTCGATAGAATGTTGGATGTTGGCATAATAGAACTAGTTGAAGAATCAGAATGGATAAGTCCCATGGTAGTGTGGGGCAAGAAGACGGGAGAGGTTCAGATTTGTCTCGACCTCGGGAAACTAAATGATGCATGTCTGCATGATCCATTTTTGACACCGTTTATTGATGAGGTACTAGAAGGAGTGGGCGGTCAAGAAATTTATTCATTTACGAACATCTTTTCTGGCTATCACCAAATTAAGATCACAAAAGAGGATCACCATAAGACCACATTTGTTACTGAATGGGGATGTTTTCAATACACTGTAATTCCATTTGGATTGAAGAATGCACCTGTGATATTCTCTAGAATTGTTGTTGTTGCTTTCAAGGATTTTATTCAGAAGTTTCTAGCGGTTAACATGGATGACTGTATTGTGTATGGATTGCTCAAGGACCATCTGAAAAACCCGTGACTGATGTTGGAGCGATTTCGATAGCATCAAATCGTGCTAAACTTGAAGAATTGTATTTTCTGCGCACCTTTTGGGATATTGTTGGGACACATTGTTTGTAAGCAAGTATTGTTGGTTGACCCAGCCAAGATCACACTGAATTTGAGCTTTCCACCACATAAAAATGTAAAGCAACTTAGAGAGACACTGGGACACACAGGATACTGCCGGAAGTTCATCAGAGGTTACGTTGCGATCGCAACCCCTATGGAGAGGTTGCTGAAAAAGGATGTGGTATTTTCCTGGAGTGATGAATGTCAAGGAAGTTTTGACACATTGAAGGTAAATATGGATTCAGCACTGGAAGAAGGAGTTCCATGTTCATGTTGATGCATCGTCAACTATGCTGGGAGCGGTGCTGACTTAGCTAGGTGAAGGTGATATTAATCACCCGATCTCTTTCGCGAATCGGAAACTGTCGTCCGTGGAGAAAATTATACTATAACAGAGAGGGAAGGCTTGACAATGGTATATGCACTACAAAATTTTCAACACTGCCTGTTGGGAGGTCACTTCAACATGTTTAAGGATTGCTCTGCTTTGAAATACCTAGTGAATAAGCCTTTGTTGGGGGGGAAGATATGTCGTTGGTTGCTTCTCTTCCAGGAGTTTGATTTTGAGATAATTGTGAAGCAAGATCACTTGGATGCCGTCCCAGATCACTTATCACAAATTGAGATAGGTGAAGAACCGACGAACATTGGAGATGGGTTGCTAGATGCACAACTATTCAGAGTCGAGATGGTTGATGATTACTATGAGCAAATAGTTTAGTTTTTGGTGACAGGAACAACACCAAAATGGATCACTAAAAATCAGCAGAAGAATTTGGTTTTGCAAGCCGTGGATTTCCAGTTGATTGCTGGAGAACTTTATAAACTAGGACCATATGAGATCTTACGGCGATGTGTCCTATCGCATGAACAAGGGAAGGTATTGGCAAAGGCACATGTGGGAGTTGTAGGTGGACATTATGGAGGCTGCGCTACTACAAGAAAGGTGCTCCGCGTAGGGCTTTGGTGACCCAATCTGAATGGTGATCCAACAGACAATGCGTAGACTTGCGACATTTTTCAGAGGACCGGAAAACCGTCGAGGAGGGATGAGATGTCGTTGGTACCGCATGTGACACTACAACCATTTGACAAATGGGTTGTGGAATTCGTGGGACCAATCAACCCTCGTGGATAAAGAACTAGTGCACAGTACATCATTACAGCGACAGACTATTTGACGAGATGGGTGGAGGTCGCGCCTGTTGTGGATTGCACCGTTGTGACAACATCAAGGTTGTTGTTTGACAACATTGTGACTCGGTTTGGGTGTCCAAAGATACTGATGAGCGATCAAAGGAATCACTTCATTAATTGTACGATCAATGCATTGACAGAGGAACTTCATATACGGCATAAGAAGAGTACCACGTGTCATCCAGAAGCAAATGGGACAGTTGAGGCATTCAACAAGGTGTTGGAGCACGCACTCACGAAGGTATGTAATGCAAACCGCGATGACTGGGATTTAAAGATTCCAGCAGTCTTGTGGGAATATCGCACCACTTACAAAACATTGACATGACATACACCATTCAAATTGGTGTATGGGAAAGAGGGAGTCATGCCAATGGAGTATATTGTTTCGAGTCTGCGCATTGCCACAGCGACAGGAATGGACGATGAAGGAGAATTAGAAGAATGCCTAGCGTAGTTGGTGAAGCTAGAGGAAGACCGCTTTGTCATAGGTTTTCACCAGGGCGTTGCGAAGGATCGACAAAATGCTTGGCATGATCGACACATTAAGAACAAACATTTTCAGCAAGGGGACTTGATATTGATGTATGACATCAAGTTCGTGAAACATCCAAGTAAGTTACATATGCATTGGCTAGGTTTGTATGTTATCAATTCCATTACTACAGGAGGTGCAGTACAACTGCAACATTTAAATGGCGCGATGCTACCAAAGTTAGTGAATGGTAGTAGGACAAAGCCCTACAGGTTGTGCCGAGAGCCGCGCGATGCTTGAGCCACTGCGCGATGAAAATAAAATATGTGTTTTTGCATAGGATGGTAGTTAAGAGGATGGTGCGCCAGGAGAAAGTGGCCATGCAAGTAGAGATTTCAAGCGAGAGGGATTCATTAATTATCAGGGTACCCATCAAAGAAGAAGTCAAAAGTATGTTGATGGGTTCATCATCAGTTCCAAAGAGGAAGAGGGGGACGTAGTGGCCCAAGTCCTCAATTTAGAAGAAATGACAAACCAAAAATTCTACGCGGGTGCAGGAGGAGGCGCTTGCAAAGACAGGTCCATCGAATTTCGGGGCTAAGGAATCCACAACCCAGACAGGGGTTTCCACTGCAGATATCCTTACCTATGTGCCTCCCTATCGGCCCGATGCAAAGCCTAGGAAGATGACGAAGAATCAGAAGTACCCGATCAAGATGACGACGATACCACAGGGCATGGTGTGTACCATGGATATCGTGCCCTCGATCACACAAATGAAATATGAGGATCATGATATGCTTGCATCGACGAAGATTACTGCAGACCCATATATAACCGTGACGACAACAGGTAGCAGGCCATTAGCGCGCATTCTGCACGACTAGGCACGGGGTTTGGAAATATCAGGAATATGGAGACTTATCAACATCTCGCACTTTGGGCAGTTGAACAAAGAAAACACATGTGTGAAGCAAATCTTGGCATGCTTCCATGGTGAGATTCTGTGGCTAGATCAGTCGGTCGCAGCCACTGTGGCACTTATTTCAGATATTACTGGGCTTCCCAAGGAGGGGCCTGACCCATCACAATATTTTAAAGGGAGAACAATGATAATAATTTGGTTGCAAAGCTAAAGAAGAGATATAACCTGCAACACAACGGAAGAGCGTACCGCATTGACAGTATAAATGATCAGGCTGTTTGCATTATGGCGAGAATTATGGCTAGCAAGATAGTCCAAAAGAACCGACCTAACTAGTGTAATTCGAGGGTTATTGCATGTGCGGAGCAATGCGCACAAGGGGTGCAGATGAACTGGTCGTTGTTCCTCATGAACCAATTGAAAAACGATGCGCTAGCAGTCCAGGTAAGGCAACGACCAGTCACCTACAATTGGCTACTCATTTTGATTGCACTCGTTGCTTTGATGGAGCTGGGGGATTATCAGGGGATGGAGGTTTAAGCTATGAAGGTTTGTCAGGGCTCACGATACTAGAACTTATGGTATGTGAAGGAAGCAGAGCGACTTAAGGACTGTGCAATTCAGTTCTGGATATATTGGGAGGCGATACAAGCTGCAACAAAGAAGGTTCTGCGATTAACAGAGGAAGCAGTGGTGAAATACCAAAAAATTCCTTCGGTTTGCGATTGGGACACATGCCATTCATGTACAGGCGTTGAGAGACCCGAATAAACAATGGCTACCCACAACTCATAAGGTTTTTGACGCAAAACTGGAGACTATTATTACTGATTGGCCTATGGAGTGGCGTGAACCTGTTAGTGTCAAGGAAGTGTCGTCGAGTCCACCAGTTGAAGCATTGGTGTACCCTCTACCTGACCCACCAAGTGACCATGACTCCGACGAAGCGTCGATGTGAACTTCCACTGATTCAAAAGCAGAGCGAATCTTTGAGGAATCTCGTAGGAAGAAGAGGCAGAACTAGGGTGCGACCAACAACACCGCACCAATGACTAAGGAGCAATTGAGCCGTATCGTTGCGACCATTATAACATCGACTGATGCAACAAGAGAGCAGATGAAGAAGCATATGATCGACAGATTTCGTGAGGTAAAAAATCGCCTTGATTCTTTAATTGATGCAATTTTGAACATAGTACTAGAGGAAACCACTGTGCAGAAGGTTGGATCGATCAACACTAGGACCCGGATAAGTAATGTGCAAATTTCGTTGCATGTGGTCGAGACCAACAATGAGGACCTCAATGCCTCACTTCAACAATTGCAGGATCTTTCAGTAGACATCAATGCGCTTTCGACACAGACATTGGTGCAGTTGCAAATGGTTTCCAATCAGGAGTTGGCAGACATGGAACAAATAATTGTCAACCACTTGTTGAGGTCGCAGGAGAAAGAGGATGAAGCGAGAAAGGATATTGAAGCACTCAAGAAGGAGTAATATCGGCTGATAGTGGAGAAAGTGCAACTCTGGGACAACAGGGTGCGTCTAGAGTAGGAAGTTTATGTTTCCTGTTGACAACAGATACCTGAGAGCACGGAGGACATGGACACAGAGGCAAAAGCAGAGCAACTTGAGGCCGTAATTGCATAATTACAACGCGACAATACGGATCTACACGCAATAGTGGATCTAGGAACCCCACTGGAGGAGGTTGGGGAAAGGAAAAGCACCATTTAGGACTTCGCAACGCAGTTGGAGGAAATGGAGCAGGAAGAAAAGAGAGTAACTGGCGTGACTACACAATTTTGGGGCATTGTAGTCCAAGACATGTAGTTGGAGAAACTAACCACGCAGTTGTAAGAGGCTCAGGGGAAGTTGGCCACATTGAGGACATCACTTAAAGAGATGCCCCCAGTGGTGTATATCACAAAGGTGATAGAATTGAAGGACTTGCAGTAGCGGGTTGCAATGGCCAGGGACCGTTAACAAAGACGCACAATGCAGTTGGATGAATTCCAAGATATTGGTGCTCAACTCTCAATAAAGGAAGTTTCAGTGCTGTAGGAGGTTCAGGATAGTAGAAGGAATGTCATAGCAAAGATATCTGAGCACCCATTGGAGTGAGAAGTGACAGAAAGCCACAAGATTAGCGAGAGGATCAAAGAACATGTCAAGGAAATCACCCAACAATACACAGACTTCAAGGTGAAGATCAACAAATACACCATTTTAAGCTAACATGGCTCAAGGGAGATCCATAAGATTGTATTGGGGGCCTGTTGGCAGGAAATTTTGGAGTAAGTTAGCTGCGCTACATCGCAGATGCTGCACAAAGTCAAAGATACTGCGCAATGGTGAACAATGGTGCATAAGGAGGAGTAACCATATTTTATGTATTTTGGTCATATTTTGTATATTTGGGCCGCATTGTGTGGATTGTGGTCATTCTTTTGTAGATTTTGTTAGAAGTAGTTAGGAAGTTGACTTAAACTGGACCATCAATGTAAAGCCCCAAGCCTATAAATATATTTAGAATTGCAAGTGTTAGGGGCCTTAACTTCTTCGATTTTTGCTTTTGCTTGGACTACTGCGAAAGGCTGAGACTTTTCTGGATCTGTGTATGTGAACTAAAGAACTAGGTTAGAGAACCTATATTTTGATGCGAAGGTTAATATGACATGACGAAGATTGGGCAGAAACATTGTGTCTTTTTCCATCTTTCTGTTTTCCTATTTTCTGCGATCTGATGTGAATGCGGCATGTGTCTGTGAATGATGCGATGCTTATGTGTTATGAATGATGATATCTTCATAAATCTGTTTATGCTTTGATGTATATGCTGTGATCTAAGTACATTAATATGATTCAATGAATGGTAATATGACATGATTCCATTAATGCATAATCTGAATAACTAGATCTGTTGAATAATGTTGCGCTTAGTTGACAAGTAGATGCGTGATCCTCCTTCACACTACGAAAACTTGGTTTCGATAGTTCTCCCTCGAACATCTTGGGTGAGACTTCATCTGCTCTGCAGGTGTTTTCGGATTGGGTAAAACCTGTTTGGGCCGGTGCTCAGGGAGATCGCAATGTTTTGGGTGTTGACAAAGAGTGAATCGCGGTCGACAAGGTTTGTGTCAACAACCATAGGTACAAACCCGCTTCTTATTTGGAACATAACCTCCTTATTTCTTATAGAAGTGTCTTTATGTAAGTTGTAGATCTTTCCCGATCATGGATACCTTAGTTAGATCCCATTTTTCCATTTGGTGCCCATGCTGAACTCCCACCATAGGTCTAGGAGTCCCTTGTAGTCCCTCCATGAATTCAAATGAAAATCTCATGTTCTTTCTCATCTATTATGTTGGATATCTCTCTTAGGGAATACCACTTTATATAAAGTTGTAACTACATTGCATGTGTCCACTTGGCTTATTGAGCTTAATTTTGGTTCTTTGCCTTACTTTTATAATCCATACTCCTTGATCATGTCTCATTTCTATCCAAGCAGAGCATACTTTTTATCTTTTGCAACTTGATCACCCCTCACCTGAGAGGAAACATTCCCCCAAGTGTCCTTATCCCGCATGTGCTTCCTTGCATTGAGGATAGGTGTGTTCCACTGTTTGGAAGTAAATTTCTTGACCGTGACATTTGTTTCCTCTCCATTTTACTTATAAGCACATTTATTTTTTTAAAGATTTCTAATATGAAAAAGATAAAAGAAAAATCATAAAAGTCCGGATGAGAAATTATTTTTTCTTCTATTGGAATTTGTCATGTCTTCTTCGAACATAACACAGTTTATGAGTCCATTCATCATGGGTCAGGTCTCTAGTATGACCTTGGGAGTTGTACTCATTATTTAGAGCTTTCTCCATAGAATGGTTAAGCTTCCAGTCACCATGGAGCCTCCGTTGACGCCTCATGTGTCATAGAGTTGTCCCAATTTGCGCATTGACTCTATATTGCCTAAGTGTCTCCATCTACCTCACACTCTAGTTCGAGTGAAGTATTCAGCCGAAGTAGGCCATTCCTCAATTATCTTGACTCTGCATGTTGGCCATTCCTAATACACCATAGAGCTATGGTCCTACTTGGAACCCTAGGCCTACTTTCATCATTGGTAGGTAAACTTGAACTCAGCAGATGACATCTCATCATTGGTCGTAGACTAAGTGGTTTTCCTTGCGTTCGACAGCAAGAAATCCATTCACACATTGCGATCCATGACATATCTTGGATTCCATTAGAACCTATTGGTGGTTTCCTCGCCTCTGCCAGTAGTGTTCACCATTAGCTTCTATTCATAGAGTCTCTTTCGCATGCTACTTGCATCTAGTATGTGTGGGAGACACACATCATGGTTACTGGCTCGAGTACAGCTTGTTCATCCGAGTTCTTACAAATTATTCAGTCCTGTTGTGTACCTCGTGTTGGTTGATGGGGATTCATTAATTCCCTCCTTCCAGCAGATTCCATTACATCGAATTCAGATCATTTATTTTGGAATTGGTATCTAGAGTTAACTGAGTTCCTTGAGACTTCCAATTATCAATGGTAGGTTCTCTTTCCATCTACTGATTTGGGAATACATCAATGTTCCTTGATCTATGGATTCTTCAAGTGTTCGACCTCAACACCTCTATTCACACTTGTTGAGTGCACTCAATACCTTGACACCCATTTTCAGCATCAGTGGGATGCCCCACATCTATTAATGGTATACATCAATGACTAGGAATTAGACGATGTTTCATCATGTTCGACCTCAACACCTCTATTCATGTGATGGGACATGTACCATCGACGATTTGTGTAGAAGACCTCAAAGTATGGTTCCATTCCATGTATGCTACTACCTTGATCGTGATAATACCTACTGGATTTCAATTCTCATACCAGAGAAGTGTACCTTATTATGTACCGTATGTCTTCATTAAGTATGGAGACCATACTCCACTGTGTATTGTCTATTATGCCTATTCATGGTCATTGTATTTATATGTATCCATGACTGCTATATGTAGTCCAGATCTGCAGTCGTGTATACAAAGTTATCATTGTATTTTGATGACAAGTGGCTAGTTCTTCCACTTGGATCTTCACTACTCCACTCCAGGGACTATTATAATGTATTTCAGCCATCATGTACCCTCTGGCCTCACACATTAGTGGAAATATGTTATAGTGTGATTTTCCATACCTTATGCATCATGCCTTTATGGAATTCCCTTGTTCCTATATAGAATCACTATACCCCCCTTACTCACTATAGCCCCGATGCTTAAGTTTAACCCTTAAAAATACATGTGGGTCATAAGTTGTACAACTCATTATTCGTATCTTGCATCATTACATCCTGTGTACATCGGGTTTTGTGCTAAAAAACAAAAACAAAAAATTGGAGTTTTCCTTCTTAAGTAACGAATACCTTAATCCTTGGCCTTCCATATGTCGAAAAACACTCTAATTCGAACCTCCATTTCGCATTTGAGGGCTATATATTGAGCCATTGTGAAGCATCAGGGAAGGAAAAAATTAGAGACTACTAAAACTATAGCAAAATTTTGCCCAATTGCCATATATTTGAGTCTGCATCCCTTTGTCCTTGTCGATAGAAACATTTGTGTTCATCTCCAAGCTCTCAATTTATTTTGTGATATTTCCTTGCTATGGAGGATTGAAGTGGTGGAGGCCTAGGTGGAGGAACTCGGTTTTTCAGTTTTGACAAGGTGCCGACAAAGGTAGTCACCTTGTATCTCTATTTTTACATGAATAGAAATATCCATTTCTCGTCCAAATTTCATGTGCAGTTGTTTATATTTGTATCCACCGTTATAGTTGCTTTATACATGTTTAAATGAATTATGTCAGTTTGAATAATAACATTCAATATATTTTATGCTTAGATGTATATTTGTTGTTGAGAAAAAATTGTAGGGCCGAGCATTTGATCGTGAGCGCAACATTGACCTTCTTCGAACATTCGGTTGAGGTACGAACTCTATCCCTTAGTTGTTAACTTCTTTAATTTATTTAGCATACTTGAGAATGGATGTGATTTATGGTGTCTTCCTGTCTGTTGTGGTCCACCCCAAACCATAGGAATATTCTCTCCGTAACAAAATTGGTGACTCTACTGGGGAAGTATCCTTTCTGTTGGGGTTTTTGCGTGCATTATTGCTTAAATTGCTCTCTGTTTCTTTGCGTTTCTGTGTTAAATTTGGGAGTATAGTAATTTGTGGACAATTACTTGGAGTGGTTTGGCCTTTAGCTTTCTTGTTTACCACCTTATTCCTTTTATAAATGGGTCACGACACTGATAGTCACGTATATATGCAGTCTATCCTTTATCACGTCACGTACATACACTGTTGTTCTCTGAACAATTGTGTATACTTCAAATTTTTATTGGTATTTTGTTGTGAGAGATTGTTGGGTGGGTTGTGAGTGTTGTCGAGTCTTCCAGGGTCCTTCTGTTGTCTGTTGACTTCCATTTTTGTGACTAGAAACCCCTTTTTTTATTAATTTTTTTTAGGAAAGTTTTTCATGTCATTTTCTCCCTTTTTTATTTGCTTTTAGTGCATTAGTCATTGAGTCTCGGTGTCTTGATTGGCTTGTGTCTTGATGCTTGATGTAGGGACTGAGAATTTAATGGTTCTTTTTTGCATTTTCATTCATTTACTTTGAAAATACAAAAATAATTTCTTTGGTGCATATTCATTTGCATTTTGAATTTGCATGGAAGCAAGTACTTGCATCAGTTCAATTGAAATGAAATTAGTCTAGGCTTTCATTTAGGAAAGATTGCATTTCCATTTGAAAGGAAAAGGAATTATTATGCTTTTCATTTAGTAACATAACATTTTTTCATGTGGAAAAAAAAATTGCACTTGGAATTGTTTTAAGGTGTTCATATTTTATTTTATTGCTAAGTCATAACATCACTAGTTTCATGGGAAAAATTCGTGCTGCTAGGGTTTGCTGTGCTGAATGCGCTGAAGTCGTTTTGCGCCTGTCCGTGAGGGCCTTCGCGCCCTGGCATGGATCCGCCGGATCCCCCATCAGTGGAGGACAGGTTCCAGTCCATTGTGGTTGGCCTCCCTCCTGTTTCTGTCTCTACGGCCCCATCTTCTAAATTCGTCAAGCGCTCGGAGGTCCCTGAAGTAAAGCTCTGTTCCATCGCGTCTAAAAGGAAGGCAGTTGCTCTCTCGGAGAAAGGCCTCATTGGCCTGTTCACTGGCCTATGGCCTTCCCCGTGCTCTGTTGAAATTTGGTTGAATAAGAACTGGAGAACCCTAATCCAGGGGGAAGTTCAGCAAATCTTTTGTGGAAAAGGATATTTTGCTTTCATCTTTGAAAAGAAAGAGGATCGCGATCTAATCTTCAGGAATGGGCCTTATTTCATGGGCCCGAGAGGTATGTATCTGAACAAATGGGATCTTTCTTTTAACCCTGAAAAAGACATCCCAAAGGCAGTCCCTGTGTGGGTCAAGCTCCCACATCTCCCCCTCCACTGCTGGAATGATGAGGACTTTCGAACAATAGGGAATACCCTAGGAAAATATGTGGACAAATCTGAGCCAAAAGCCCCTATGTTATCTTGTGCTCGCATCTGCGTTGAATTTGATCTTGAGAAAGGTCTCCCGGAGGCAATCATGCTTTCCATTGATGGGTGGAATCATCTGCAAACAGTTGACTACGAGCAAATCCCTTTTAAGTGTAAGTTCTGCCATGAATACGACCATTTTGCTAAATCATGCCCGAAGAAACCGGAGAAACCCATCACAGATAGCCTACCCAGCGAGGGTTGGAACGTTGCAAATGGAAAAAAGGCAGCCAAGCCCTCAAAGCAACAAATCCCCTCATCAAAGAGCCCCCCCGGAAATAGATTTGAGGTCCTGGAGACAGAAGATCAGGAAACAGAAAATCAGGTTGAAAACCCGGAAATGGATCAGCAGCCGAGCTCAGAACCTCAGATCGTTACCACATCGCCTCAGGTGCAGAAAGGCAGGGAAGACGGTCCAGAAGCTCCGCCAGAAAAGGAAACTCGGGAAGAGGATCTTGGAAACATTGGGGATAGGAAAGATAAACCAGCGACCTCTGAAGGCTCTATCACTTGTTCAAGGGCAAGATTAGGCGCCGAAGAAACTACAGACACTTCTGTAGAAGAGCAAGAACCCCTCTCCAGAAAGGGACGGAAAACAAATAAAACAATCAGAGAGCAGGAGGCAGCAAGGGAGAAAGTGGCGGGAAAGCAAGCAAATCTAGACTTTCTCGTCAAATCATCGCAAGCAAGTAAATATCTCCTTACCGCGGAAGAGGAAAGAAAGGAGAGGGAGAAGGGCCTTAAACAACAACGAAAATAATGAAAATAGTCTCCTGGAATTGCAGAGGTTTGGGCGGTTTGCAGAAACTAGAAGTTATCAAAAGATTCAAGTCAATGGAATCTGCCTCAATCCTTCTCCTCCAGGAGACTAAAAAACCTGCTGAAGAAAGCATTGCTCTTCTCAAAAGTATCTGGACAAAAGGAAATGGTCACGCTGTTAGTGCCAGTGGTGCTTCAGGAGGGTTTCTTTGTTGGTGGAACGCAGACAAGTTTGAGATGAGTTCTGCTATCGAAAATAGGAATTGGATCTTCTTGAAGTTAGAAAATAGGGAAACTAAAAAAAAATTCTGGATTGGGAATGTCTACGGCCCAACCATGAATTCACAAAAGGACATTTTCTGGTCTTCGCTGGAAGAACAATGTGATGGCAAGAAGTCGGATCCTTGCTTTATTGCAGGAGACTTCAATGTCACTATTTCGGCAGCTGAGCGCAAAGGAGGCTCCAAGGTAAGAGATCCCTTTGGGGAAAGATTGGAAGATCTCATTTCCCAGTGGGCTCTGTCAGATGTCAAACCCAAAAATGGCACCTACACGTGGAGCAATAGGCGAGTCGGTCCTGGTTATATCGCAGCCCGTCTGGATCGTTTTCTAGCAAGTACCCACCTTCTTGATCAGCAGCCAGAAGTCAAGATCCTGACCTCTGTAGTGTCAGACCATAAACCCGTTTGCCTTTTCTTTCTGCCGGAGGAAAACCTAGGGCCCCTTCCTTTCAGATTTAATAGATTATGGTTAGATTCTGCTGCGGTCAAGGATCTCATCACTGAAACATGGAGGTGTTTCATCCCTGGCACCCCTGCATTCTCCTGGGAACAGAAGTTAAAACGGGTGAAAGCTTCTCTTAAATCTTGGGCAAAAACTCAATACAAGGAACCAGCGGAGCAAAAGAAAACCATTTTAAAAGATATGGAGCACCTTCAAGCTGAGATGGAAGTTAGCACAATCACTAAAGCTCATTTATTCAAGGAAATTGAACTGGAAGTCAAACTTCAGAAAATTCTTAGGGACGAGGAGGAAAGCTGGAGGCTTCATTCTCGCGTCTTTTGGCTCAAAGGTGGCGACCAGAACACTAAGTTCTTCCAAAATCAATGCAGGGATAGGCAACGGTGGAACACAATACGAGAACTCAAGAAGGAAGATGGATCAGTCATACAAGGGCAAGCGACCATCAGCACTGAGGTAAGATCTTTCTTTGAGCATTTATACAATGATGCAGAGCCTGTCTCACATCGATTGATGGAGGAAATGGTTTCAGATATCCCTGCCCTGATTAGTCCCGAGGACAAAATCAGCCTTGAATCCCCCATCTCAGAAGAAGAGGTTAAGAATGCTATCTGGAGTCTCCATCCGGATAAGGATCCAGGCCCGGATGGATTCCCCATCTGCTTTTACAGATTCTTTTGGCCCCTTATAAAGAAAGATCTAATGCGCCTCATCTCCTGGCTGGAAAAAGGAAATATGGGGGGAGCCACCAATTCCACCTTTCTGGCTTTGATCCCTAAAGATCCCAACCCCTCTTCCATCAAAAAATTTCGACCAATCTCGCTCTGCAATGCCTCATACAAGATCTTCTCCAAAGTGCTGTCTTTAAGGCTTAAGAAAATCATCCCCTCCCTTATCTCCCCGAACCAAGGCGGCTTCTTGTCTGGTAGACAAATCAGTGACAATATCCTCTTAGTTCAAGAAGCCATTCACTCCAGTACCAAAAGGGGGGAGCTCGGGATGGCCATAAAGTTGGACCTCGCTAATGCTTTTGACAGACTGCGGAATTCATATATCATCTTAGTCCTGAAGAGCTTTGGTTTCCCCACAGCATTTATCTCCCAAGTGCAAGCTTGCATATCCTCTCCCTGGATAGCTCCCCTCATCAATGGTCGTCCCTCAGAATTTTTCAAAGCCACTAGAGGAGTTAGGCAAGGATACCCTCTATCCCCCTTCCTCTATATTCTGGTGGCTGACTCCCTAAGCAGAAGGCTGAATAGACTCCAAGCTGAAGGCTCTCTCCCAGGCCTCTCCTATCGTGGCTCTGTCCCCCCCATCAATCATGCTCTTTTTGCGGATGACTCCATCCTGCTTGGCATAGCTTCTCCTCAAATAGCAAGGAATTTTCTCAAGCCCTTGGACATCTTCCTTCAATCCTCTGGAAGTTCAGTAAACCTGCACAAAAGCCAAATCTATGGGTGGAACTGTCCTCCAGCAATCCTCTGCAGCATCTCTCAAATCCTTCAAATCAAAGTCAATTCCAATTGGACCCACTTTACTTACGTGGGTATCCCTGTGGTTAAGAAAACCTTGACTACCGCAATGTGGAATCCGGTGATCCAAAAAATCAAAGATAAAATTCATTCCTTGGGATCGAAATGGTTGAATTTAGCTAGTAAGACTGTGCTAATAAAGTCCATTCTCTCCTCCTACCCTATCTATATCAGCTCAATGGTCCTTGCTCCTAGGACTGTCATCATCAGTATTTGCAAAGAAATCAGAAAATTTTTATGGCAGGGTGGAAAAGTTCAATCCAAGAAGTTCCATTTGGTTAAATGGGAAACGATCAAGCGGCCTAAGTTTCAAGGAGGGTTAGGTATTAGAGACCCGGAGCTTGTGTGCAAAGCTATGGGAGCCAAATTGGTATGGAGGCTGGTCACGGGAAAGAAAGAATGGTGGAAGGAAGTCATCAGAAAAAAATATCTCAAAAGGCCTAGATCAAAATTGTTGGACAGAGCTTGGACAGGCAAAGGAACCTCTCTCTGGCAACTGTGTAAAGCATCTCTCAGCATCATCCTTGAGAACAGTTATTGGATCCCAGGGAATGGAAAGAAGATCAATGTTTGGGCCAATAGCATTCTTGGACAACTGCCTCGTTCCTCCCTGCCAAAAATGCCCCCTCTAGCCGATTGGGCTCGTGATCAAGGCATTAACTCTCTTTTTGATCTCTCCTGTTGGGATTTTGAAGGACGATGGTCTGGCTGGAAACAACTTTCTCCCCCAGCTCATATGGAAAATGCAACAGCCACCTTCTTCTTATCCCTCCATGGTTTGTCCCCAACGAGTCTTACGATTCCAGATCGTCTTGGCTGGGGCAAGACAGGCCAATATAATGTCAAAGAAGGTTATAAAAAGCTAAGCATGGAATCAAGTTCGGGGGAGAGGATCTGGAAGCAGGTTTGGCACTCTAATAGCATCCCCAAAGTCAATAATTTCATTTGGCTGCTTTTGCATAATAAGCTGCTTACAACGGAAAATCTAAGGAAAAGGGGCATATCAGGCCCCTCTCGATGTGCCATGTGTAACTCCGCTGAAGAGACCTCTAGCCACATTTTCCTTCAGTGCAAAGTTTCTCTCTCAATCTGGAAGATTATCCTCCCACAGGACTATGACCTTAACTTTCCTGACAAGGCGATTCAACTTTTTAAGGATTGGCCCAAGCAGTTCCCCGGTTCTCTTCGGAATAAACCAGTTTTAAGTCGCCTATGGGCCTCCATTCCAAAGAATCTCTGTTGGCAGCTCTGGTTAGCAAGGAATCGTGCTATATTTAAAGATCAAAAAGTCATACCCACCCATATAGCAGCCAAAATCATAGGGATGATAGCAGAAAAGTTTGTTTCAGACAAAATCTTCTTCCCCTCTCAGGAGTCCATTCCCGAGCCCTATTCCTCTTGGAGCAAACGTTTCCTGAAAGAGAATAGCTCCCTTCAGTCCAAAATTGGCCCACAGTCCCTCTCTTGGGATCTTCGCCTTTCTTCGCATGATTTTAAGTCTTGGCTTCGGGAGAAAAACTCCTTCTCTTTTTTCTTTGATGGCGCCTCGAAAGGCAATCCTGGGGAGGCAGGAACGGGGGGGATTCTGCTGAATCCCGGAGGACATGTTGAACATACATTCGCTTGGGGGCTCGGCATCAAGACCAACAATGAAGCTGAGTGGTTGGCTCTTATTCAGAGCCTCCACATTCTTAAGGAAAAGAAAATCCGCAAGGCCTTGATCATTGGGGATTCTAGGCATGTCATTTATAAATTAATCAATGGATACAATGAGGGAGCCATCAAATGTCGGCGACTTTATGAAAAAGCAAAGCTCCTTATGTCCAACGACTATGAAGCATATCATATCCTCCAGCACAACAATTCGGCAGCTGACAGTCTGGCAAATGGGGGAGCTTCTCTCCCGCAAGGGTAGTATCGACAGAATGGAATTCGCCCTATTCACAAATCTATCCCTTAACTGGTGGCGCTGGAAGCCCCCCTTCCGGCCCTTCAAAGCCCATCTCCATGGAAAACAGAGTCATTGTCCCCTTCCTTTTTTCTCCCCTTTCTCGCCCGCTCTTCCTTATCCCTTCTCTTTCATTCTTTTTTCATCTCTAACCCCCCCCATTTTGGGTTCACTTGGCCCCCCCTCTTTTCCTTTCCCCCCCTCCTCCCCCCCTTCATTTTTCAAGCCTTATCCCTCCCGCTCGTCCTCCGCAGCCACTTCCCTCGCCGTCATGTCTCCTTTATGGCCCCGTCCTACCTCCTCTGCTCCCGCTGCCGCGTGGTCCCTTCGCTGGCAACCGCCCTTCTCGTCTCCTCTGGTTTTAAAGTCCTATCCTTTCGGGGATTTAATTAACTCTACCTCGCACGCTCCAGTTTTCATTTCGGTTTTCGATATGGCTTCTATGGGACGCCTTATGCCTTCTCATTATTCCTCCCTTGTTGGCCCTGGTTCGTTTGACGCTCTGAGTTTTCTCTTGCATGTTATCTCTGGTATTGGAGAAGGGCATTTTCATGGAATTCCGTGGCAGATCCTTCCCTGTATTCACTCAGTGGTGAAAGAGAGGGTGGCTCTTGCAGCCTTCTCCCCGTGTTCTTGATCTTCCCTTTCAGTTTTGACTCCGGCTTCATTAGGCAATTGGGACAGCAGTTTGGTCATCGGATGCAGGTGCACTGGGTGGAAAAAGGGAGACGTGGGAACTTTGGCATACGGTGACAGCGGGCTTCGTTTGCTTAAAGAGCTTTTGATTCTTTGTGCTTGCTTTAATAGCTCTGGGGTCTCTTCCAGCTCTGTTCTCTCCATTCAGAAGCAGTTTGCTCGTATCAATCTTAGGCCAAAAGCCAGTGAAATGGCTCAGCATGGGGAGAATGCAGGTCTCGTGGATATTAAGAAGAATTTAAGGCGCCTTTATGAGCTGCTTTCTATCAGTGTAATGGACAACAGAGAGATGGCTCAGGTGGTGAAGAAGATGGAAGATACAGTCAGCTATACCTCGCAGCAAATCAGCAACCAAGATTCGCGTATAGATGACAATGAGAGTCGCCTTCGTGAAGTTCAGGGCCAGGTTGAAAGGATTGCTGAGGACCTTCAGAAACTCCTCTCCATGAACCAGAGCAGCTGAGTTCATGTAGCCTCTGATGACATCGTGCTTCCAATGGAGGAGGAATCAGTCTTGCAGCCAAGAGGCAATCCTTAGTTTTATTTTATGTATCTATGTTAAATGTATTTCTGTCTTCTATTATGCAAACAGTTTGTAAGGGTTTGTACAACCCCAGGCTTTAAGGGTTTTGAACAGCGTCATTTTGAAGTGTTCAGGGAAACTCAGTGGATGACCTCCTTGTGCTTCTTCTCTGTTAAGCACAGATACTCTGGTACTCTCTTTTTGTACTGAATGGCTGTGCACAGCTACTTTTATATAAATTTCCTTTCTGTTTCTGTTAAAAAAAAAAAAAAACATCACTAGTTTCATGGCCATATCCATGAGTAAGCACAACCTCTTAAAAAGAACACTTACTTTAAAATTGAATATAAATTTTTATTTTATAAGGTGCACCAACAAGAATAGATTTTAGAGTCTTGGAATAGGATTTTGTGAGTAAACTTCTCCAAGCCTATAAAATAGAAACAATTTAGGTGTCTAACCAGAGAGAGGATAAATCCTTGCTATAATTGGTGTTCTCAGGAATTTCCTCTTACATAGGAGTTAATCATGAGGTAGTTCACAAGTTGATAGTGGTGACATCCCTCCACTACCTTCAGTGAGCATTGTAGATATTTTCAGGATCTTAGTTGTCTCTTTGGATCTTGAGGTACCTTTGGTGCTTTCGATCTTCGGGCTTAGTTACCCTTCCCATACGATGGATCCTGCCTACGACTATATTCCTGAGCATTGGTTATATTGAGGTGACCTTAGTTACTTTTCCTAGGTATCATAGGTGGTACTTTTAGAGGTTATTCTATGAGCCTCCTGTTGAGGTAGGGGTCATATGGAACAATCTCTTTATGCGTTGAAGTTGAGGGCCACTATAATTGGTTACACACCTCTGGTTGTAATGTATGAGAGTCTTAGGCCTCTCCAAGGTGAGGCATGCTTGCTGCATTCGGGAGCACATTTGTCTTCAATCCTTTCAGGTGTGCATTTGTCCTAACTTATTTATAAGTGTGCTCTGTGTTCTCTAGTTGGACTTAGGGATCATGGTTACTTGAGTCTCTTTGTAGAGTCACTATGGATCGAGTCCCGAATCCTCACCGGTCTTGTCGTTTATTAGGTTTACCACCTTTTGATCATACTCGTCCTATTCACAAGAGTCAAAGACGTGAGAGCGATCCTCTTTCCCACATGGGACTTGTTAGACTTATAGTGCATTAGTCATTGAGTCTTGGTGTCTTGATTGGCTTGTGTTTTGATGGTTACTACAGGGACTGAGAGTTTAATTGTTCTTTTTTGTATTTTCATTCATTTACTTTGAAAATACAAAAATATTTGCATTGGTGAATATTCATTAGCATTTTGAATTTGCATGGAAGTAAGTACTAGCATCAGCTTGCTTGGAATGATATTAGTCTAGGCTTTTATTTAGGAAAGACTACATTTACATTTGAAAGGTAAAGGAATTATTGTGCATTTTATTTAGTGGAATACCATGTTTTCATGTGGAAATCAAGATTGCACTTGGCATTGTTTTTAGGTGTGCATATTTTCTCTTATTGCTAAGTCATAACGCCACTAGTTTCACGGCCATATCCCTTGAGTAAGCAAAACCTCTTAAAATGAACGCTTACTTTAAAATTGATTAGAGGAATTTTATTTTATAGGGTCCACCAAGAAGCTTAGGTTTTAGAGTCTTGGAATAGGATTTTGTGAGTAAAATACTCTAAGGCTATAAAATGGAAATAATTTAGGTGTCTGACCAGGGAGAGGATAAATCCTTGCTATAATGAGTGTTCTCAGGAATACCCTCTTACACAGGAGTTAACACGAGGAAACACACACGTTGATGGTGGGGATAACCCTCCACTACCTTCAATGAGCACCAGAGATATTTCTAGGATCTTATTTGTCTCTGGGGGCTCTTGAGGTACCTTTAGTGCTGTCGAGCTTCGGACTTGGTTACACTTTCCATATGATGGATCTCACCTGTGAATGTCCGCTTGAGCATTGGTTATATTGAGGTGACCTTAGTTTATTTTCCTAGGTATCACACGGGGTACTTTTAGAGGTTATTCTGTGAGTGTCCTAACCAGGTAGGGGTCAAAAGACACAGTCACTTTATGCATTGAAGATGAGGGCCACTAAAATTGGCTACGCACCTCCGCTTGTAGTGTATGGGAGTCTCAAGCCTCTCCTAGTCGAGAAATAAGTGTTGCATTCAAGAGCTTATTTGTCTTCATTCCTTGCTTGTGTGAAATTGTCCTAGTTTATTTAGAGGTGTGCTCTGTGTTCGCTAGTTGGCCTTAGGGATCATGGTTACTTGAGTCTCTTTGTAGATTCATTGTGGATTGAGTTCTAACTACTCGTCATTCTCGTCATTTAGCAGGTTTACCATGTTTGTATCCTACTCGGCCTCTTCATAAGAGTCAAAGGCGTGAGATCGATCCTCTTTCCCATAGGGGGCTTGTCAGACTTCTAGGGATGAGTACTTTATCTGATACTCCGGAGTTCCCTCCATCTCCATCATCTGTGTTGGGAGAAGAAGCACATGGGGATTTTTCTACCACCACCTTATGGATCCCCAAGACTCCGGTTTACAGCAGTTTACATGCTGCTAGTTTTTCTCACCCTGTAGGAACACATCCTTTTGAATCCACATGGCTTCAGATCACATACTGAACTTTTCCTCAAGGTGGTCAGGTATTGTTCGTCAGACCTTTCCCTTAACCACAAGTTTGTTTACGTTTAGCATGTTGAATGTTTAACCTAATATACTGTCATATGTTCATGTTCCTAATGGTAGCATTAGTGTTGTATTGGAGGGCACATCTTCCCCTTATATTGCATATTAATTTGGAGGTGGTCATATCCCTCCTTCTACTCCATCAGTACCTCTCACTAGTGTTAATCCTTGTTCGGGTAGTGGGGGATACATGAACGTTGGGTCTACAACTTATATACCATCATTTGTCCCATCGTCCTCTATTCCTATCACTTCTAATGTGTTTTTCTTGGAAAATCATCCCCTTATTTCCAGTGGGCCCTCGGGAGGGTGACGTCCCTTTAGTTATATGGTTCCCTTGTCATTTAGCATCCTTGTGTCCGAAGGTTACGCACCTCCCCAAATTTCTGGGGATCATCTAGTACACTAGATTGGTAATTTTTCTTATATGGTTCCCTCTTCTCAAGGAATTCCCCACATGCAAATTCCCGTGCATCCTTACATGGGTCATATGGGAGGATGTTACTATCTATCTGGTAAAGGTCATGGACCTTACTAGGACCCACCATATCAAAACCAATCTTTTTAGGGAGCATGGAATCAAATGTCGCAACCTAGGCTCTTGTTTTTAGCCACGTTGAAATTTCCTGACCTATATAGAGTCACAAATGACCCGATATGTCATGATCTGGCATGGCCTCCGGTCCGCTCTAATCTTCCTTCGAATATTCCAAAGTTTGAAGGTAAGAATGGTGAGGATCCTGGTGATCACGTTATGGCTTTTCACCTATGGTGCTCTTTGAATTCATTGAATCATTACTCCGTTTGATTGATATTGTTTCAACACACCCTCACAGGTCCATCTGCGAATTGATATATAGAGCTGCCTTGGGGCATATATCGGACCTTTAATGACTTGGTCATAGTCTTCCTTAATCAATTTTAATTGTTGGTTCGCTCCGATGCCAATACCAAACTTTTGGTGACCTTTCGACAAGACAAATCCACCCATATTTGTGACCATATTCAAGAATGGCATATACGAAAGCGATTGATTAAGACTAACATTCTACTAGAATAATTTTTGGAATGGTTCCTTAAGTTCTTACTGCCTTATATCGCGAAGAATATTTTGAATAGAGCAAGAGTATAACCATCCATAATAAAGTATTTAATTAAACCAAACAATACCAAATTAATAAATTTCAAACTTTTGTTGGACATCTATGTTTGTGATTTATATTTGAAATAAACTAATTTAAAATCTATAGAGATATACATACTCTACCTTTTTTAGATTTGAGATTGTAACTTCTTAAGAAAAAATACTCTTAACCATTATCATATATCATAAATTAATAAATTATCATTATATCATATATCATAAATTAATAAATTATCATTATATAAAAATCTATTGACATTTTTCTATTATTCTATCAAATTTACCGTAAATTTGTAACTTACCAGATTTGCCACATATTTGTAACGGTATTTTGTCATGAATTTAACTAATTATATTGTGATAACATAAAACAAATTCATAACGGCTTTCTGTGATTAACAACTGCAAATTGGCAAAGGATATAGATGTTAAATCCAGAATCATTACCGGTGGATATTCCTGGCATCTCTGTAGCCAGCTCGTGAAGTCCAAGGGGCTCATTTGAGTTTGTTCAATTTCTCGTTCTTAAAGCAACAAGTTAAACCTTTAGATTTCTCTGCAACATTACTATACTTTGCTATTTGCTATGATGCTGCTAAGAGACGAGGACTTCTTATTTTTATTAGTATATCCATATAAAATTGGCTTAATATATGTATATAGGTTTATATTAATATAATTATTTAATTTGTGGTTGATGAATATCCAGAAGCTATTAGTTAAGCTAGTTGTGGTTGGTGAATATCCAGAAGCTACTAGTGAAGCGAGTTGTCTAAAGTGTGGAAATTTTTACTTCTGTTTCCAGCTGGTTTTTACCAGTTTTTTGACATGAATCTTTACAGAATTTTCAAAACCTTCAAAAACACTGGTAGATCTTACAGAAAGTGAGTGTTGGGGATTCTGTAGATTAAATTCATGGCAGAAA
Source organism: Pseudotsuga menziesii (assembly GCA_001517045.1). Taxonomy (NCBI): domain Eukaryota; kingdom Viridiplantae; phylum Streptophyta; class Pinopsida; order Pinales; family Pinaceae; genus Pseudotsuga; species Pseudotsuga menziesii. Next base: position 147,774 of record LPNX010000456.1, on the reverse strand, counting down.
AGCAGCTTCTTAGTTAAGTCTCATCGAATATATGTCACTGTCTTCTTATATTTTTCCCAATGACAATTGTCCATTCATCAACTATCAGCTGTCTTTTTTATGTTCTGTCTTTTTATGTTTTTTCCAATAACTATTATCCATTCATCAACTACCAATTAGTTACCAGTTATCCATTCATCAACTATTGATTATTATATATATATATATATATATATATTTTTATTATAAATATTTATTTTGAATTTCGAACTACACTTATTACATCTACAGTGTAATTAAAAAAAACATATACCATAAACTAACTCAAAATTCTAAAATAAAAAAGCCAATTAACCTAATCAAATAAGTTTTTGTTGTTAAAAACTGTAGATGTTACTGGAAGCTCATTCTCTGCAATGTTACTACTATTATTGGCAGTAGCAGTTGAGTAACAGTAAACTGTAATGTTACTCGAAGCCATTCTCTGCAATGCTACTATTATTGGCAGTAGCAGTTGAGGGTATAGCGGATTGAGCAATGGGTTGGGGGTCATTCTTCTTTTCCATAACTTCTGTAAAATTAATACTGTAAACAAGTAACACTGCATATGAGTGATTTTATTTTTCTACTTTCATGGAAGTTCAATACAAATCATTACAATGGAATTTGAGAACAGAGATCCACTAGTGCTAAGCCATTATTACATTTGAAAGTAGCTGGCCAAGCAAAACAACAAATCTTCAGCCACAGAATTTGATATACAATTTCAATGCCGAGCCATGGAATCGGGGGTACAATTTCAATCCTGTTTTACAAATTTGCAAAATATAAACAAAGCTAATGAATGGAAACTGGACACTAGCACCTATGGGGAGCTTAATTACAGAGATGAAATAGCCAGGGGATAAACGTGAGAAGCATTGGGATAGAGAAGCCCCCAGTTTCTCTCGGTCACAGACCCAGGCTTCTGGTTTTCATTAAAGAGAGCAAAAATGAAAGTGGGTATGTAAGCTCCGGGCCTTCTCGGGGTGCCCTTAGGTGGACTCGTCATCATTTTTTGAACCAGTCTTCCATTGTACAGAGCAGCGTTGCCCACAGAAGCCCCGACCTCATCGGGGCCCCCGGCGGTGGGCCACCCAGTCTCGCTGATCGCGATCTTGACGTGAGGGAACCCAAGCGCCTCCATGGCGACCACGAAGGAGTCAACCTGCGCATCTAACAGGTCATCGTAGAGCAGATTTCCGTCGGCCACGGCAGGGGCTTCGGTACCGAAGATGGCGTAGTCGAGCGGTATCTCCTTGCTGTTATCGGACCACGCCAGGTAAGGGTAGGCATTGAGGAAGATGTAGGACTCGGTGGAAGACAATAACTGGAGTATCGGGCGGAGGACGGCCTCAGAAATGTCAGAGCGGAACCGGGCGGCGGACGGCGGATAGGAGACGTTGAGGGCGTCCATGGCAACGCACGTCGAGACTTTGATCAGTGAACTCAGCCCGGCAGCCTCAAGGGCTTCCTGGAGGTTCTGCATTGCCGGAAGGAGCAGCGGCCAGCGTTGCTGATTGATCTCCGGACGGCTCAGTAGCTCGTTGCCCACTGTGATCATGTAGATCCAGGCGGCGGGCAGGTGTGGCCGGACCTGCTGGTTAAGCCACTCTGCCGCCGCGGCCGGAGATGCTGCGAGGGTTTCGAGCTCCTCGTTCGTTGCTGCCATCACTACGTGTAGACGGGTGTTAGCCAGCGCCCTGAGTACGTTCGGGTTAGAGTCGAAGATCTTGACCTGCCCGAAGCCCAGGGATTTTATGAGTGCCACCGCTTGCTCTGGCGGTGGCAGGTCGTCCCCTAACCGCCCGTAGTTTATTCCCATGCTCGTTGCCTCGCTCTTCCACCTCGCCACCGCTGCTGCTGCAGCAAATAATTTGGAAAACATAAGTGTTGCTTTCTCGCCTATAACTCTCTAAGAAACATTCTAGACAGTGCTAATAATTTTATTGACAAAAAATTTCGAAAAAGTATTTAGAAGATGGTGAAACTTATTTATCCCATTTGACAGCCTTTCCTCCCTAGAGAAAGTCTCTCCAGTAAATAAGACGCTCCTTTACAAGATAGCCTGTTGGCTTGTGCTCTTGTGACAAAAGGTATACTGATGAAATAGGTCTCTCTATTAAAGTCAAGGATTTTATTGACAAAAATTTCAAAAAAATGTTTACAAGATACTCTGTTTGCTTGTGCTCATGTAACAAAAGGTATATTGATGAAATAGGTTGCTCTATTAAAGCCAGGCTAAAAAAACACATCACTGAATCTTAATGGAGTAAAAAAAAACGATTTCACAGAGTTAAAAACAGGTTGAGAAGAACAACTTACTCAACCGCACCCTGAAGTCTAAAATCTGTCTTATGAAAGGGTAACAAGGTAAGCTATTACTTGAGGACATTGGGTGGGCCCCAGTGCAAATCGTAGATAGATAGATTACTCCATTAAAAATTCTGTTGTAGTTGCTGAGCATTGTCATCACCATATTTGCATGAAGAAGGTTTTGACAACCATCCCTCACTATTATAAAAGAAAAATTAAGAAATCTCTTAAAATTATGGAAACAACCTAAACGAAAACAACCTAAACAAAGATGATGATCTAAAGTTAAAAGAAGCTTGGAAACCTGTTGCCCTTGCCATCAGAATTAACCCTGCCTTCTCTCAAAAATAAAGCCAACCTTAATCATTGATATAAAATTCGGAAAGAGTGTATTACATGAATCTATATATTGGTTCATTAAAAAAGATGTCTTTTGAGCTCAACCTCTTGTGATGAACCCAGTCTTAGGGTTTGAAACTGCGTTGAGAAAAAGCATACCACCGCAGATCTCCTGTCTTACTTAACAACATAGGGATTATTTACAGCAGTTACCATAAAAGAAGTCGTATTAGAATTGTTGCTGCAGATAAGTTCAGTCGCATTGTTGAGTAAACTACTCCCCTTCCCCATTTTTCAAACATTACCAAAAATTTCCAACAAGCGTCCATAGTAGTATGAATGAAAAATAATGAAAACAGAGTAGCGTGTGAATGAAAAATGGAATACTTACTGTAGTTAAGCGAGAGAAGAAGCAGCAGCAACAATGTGAAGAACACAGTTGCTCCCCTCATTCTTGCAATCTGAATGGTGCAATGGAAAGAGATTTTGCTGAGAAGTGTTTATCTTTTGCAATTGCTGTAATCGACCTTCAATTCAGCTCGGATCTTTTGCAATTGCTGAGATTTTGGTGTAAGCGACCTTTAATTCTCAGATCTTTTGCAATTGCTGGTGTTGTTTTTCTCTGGCCTCCCCTATTTATGTGCCCCGGTTTCGCTTCGTCAATCGTAAAATCCCTCCTTTCTCTGGAATTTAGGCATTGAAAGAGCCATGAAATTGGATTGAAAGTGTCCGAAACGAGTGGGAAAACGTATGACCTTATGGATTCACTTTGTTCAAACGAGTGGGAAAACGTATCGACCTTTTTTTTTTTTTGCACTGGTTCAAACAACGGAGATTTTGGATTGAAATTCCAAAATATTGTATTTTTTCATGAAATTAGATAAATATGAGATCTATAGATACTACGATGCCGTGTAGTAGATGTTTTCAATGATATTGTTGAATTTATTTTAATGGATTTGGTGGTGATTTGGATTCAAATGATGGCAAAATATTGAAAATTGGGGATTTTTTTTTTTTATAATGATTTGAATGGTAAAATGTGTTTCTAGGCATGATAATCATATTTGAGTTTGAGATCCTCACAAACTCAAAAGGGGCGAGAGATGTTATAATTGACCTTTTGAGTTGAATCTAAAAATTATAATCGATTAAGGTCATATTTATTTTGTCTTCTGGTTAGAAATATGATATAAGAAATTGTCTCCTCATTAAGGATCTTTCACAACCATTGGTGTATAAATATTTGCCCTTTTCCTTTCAGATATATTTGCATTCAATAAAAGATTTAAGGCAAGTGGGAGGTCCTTTCAAACTCACAAATAAACTTCATCACAATTGGTTGAAGAGACTATCCCTTTTTGGATTATAGTTGTCTAGATTGTGACCCCTTATCACTGGCTTAGAGAGTTTGACTCGGAAACCGAGGGTTCCAAACCTTCTCCCTATCGTGCAACACTGCACAAGAGCCATCCCTAATGGTGAGAACAACCTAGGGTTGAGCCTGGCAGACTACACCTACCACTTCACACTTAATTTGTTTAATACTTAGTCATTCTTATGTTTAAGTTATCACAGTTATACTTCATGCCAAGAGTACAAACGACACCAAAACAACACAAGTGTGTTAGCACCTCAAGGAGCAAACTCGAATATCCAATATATAGAAATGTGAATTAGAGCACAATAGATGTGGGAAAGCACCTAGAAACAACTTCTCTGAGAGGGTGCCCAGACCAACAATTTCTTTGATAGAAGGAACCCCAAGAATCAATCCACCCTCTGCGATGTCTTGCTCCTACCTATGGATTTCCTCTTCTTACATTTGTGGTTCCACCTCCTACAACACCTGTTACCTCTTTCCCCCAACTAAGTCACCAGTCTGAACTACGTCTAGTCAATATTGCATCCACTAAGTAATGTGCCCTCTTGTCGAGGAGCGCCTTCCCTAAGACTTGCCCTTGGTCGGGGTTCAGTTTTCCACTTGTGACTCTCCCAAGTTGAATGATGAATGAATGTTGTAGCCTCAACACTTCCTCCCATTTATATCCTCCCGAGTGCGCTAAGTGGTGCAACCAAGGGTTAGTGCACTCTTTTGGTTGCACCTTCCCCCAAATCTAAGCCAACTTCCAAAGCTGGAACATTACTTCCATGGTTTGAGTATTGTTTGTAGGTCACTTGTAGGTAGGGCTCTTGTCGTAGACCAACATACAAGGGGTGCACCTACTCATGCTCCCTTCTCGTCCTCACACTTTTCTTTGCTTAGGTGTTTCCCCTTCGATCATGTTGCATGCCTTCCTTCTCGAATGGTCTATCGCCGGTCACATTCTCCCTTGCCGTGGGCGCTACTTGCTGCAACACCTCTTGTCAATCCCCTACTTTAAATGCCCACCAACTCTTTCTAGTTTTCCTTCCCACTTGGCATCAACATCTCACCAACTCTTCGCCGGTCACATTCTCCCTTGCCGTGGGTGCTACTTTCCGCAACACCTTTTGTCAATCCCCTACTCTAAATGCCCACCAACTCTTCTAGTTTTCCTTCCCACTTGGCATCGACATCTCACCACATGTCCCATCCCCCGATTCCACTTGTCAATGGGAAATCCCCTAGGAATCCAACTTGGGTCTCTATCTCGTGCTCCCACTTAGCTAACTCTTGATTTCTCATCACATGCCTTGGGTGCCCACCAAGATGCAGATGTCTTGTGCTCGATCCACACCAAAGTGTTCCCAAACCCACATGAACTACCATATCGTCAAGTTGTTGAAGTCTCTCCATGGGCAAGGGAGATGGTCAAGGCGCCTTCTTTGCCAAGGTCATGAATCACTTCACACTTGAACTGTTTCCATCTTCTAAAATGCTTCCAAATATGCCTACTGCACTACGAAAATATATGCCACTTATTGCTAGACACAATGGCTCACCGAGAAGGGGGGGTGAATCGATGAGCTTGGACTCACTTCAATTTTAACTTCTTCAAACTCTAAAAACTCAAGTCATCATTTCACCTTCAATTCAATATCATAGTCATCAATAATCTATATCATTAAGTATTCATCAAGTTAAACACATTGCACAAGAGACACAAGATATAATATTTGTAATCTTTTTGTATTTCAAACGGCTGTGACCGTGAGGCAATTCAACACCTACTGAAACAAAGAGCACCAACTCCTTATCTACGACCATGCCTAGTTTTTCTTAGATCTACTAAGAAAACATATACAAGACCTAGCTTGTAGTTAATACACACATTTGTCACATTACATCACATACACCATCATGACATCAATCAAATAATCTCAACTTTGTCCACAATTCAACTTGTCTTGTCATTAACTCAATCTGCTTGAAGTCAAAATCATTAGTTAGTCATGTCTTTACGTGTCTTCTTATGTCAAAAGATTGTTCATGCCTGATACAATCATCTTGTCCATTGCAATCAATGTCACTTGTCATGTCATCATTTAGCTATCTCGGTCATCATTATCAACCATTCAACAATCAACTATTGTTTCTCCCACACGTCATCAATTCTATGTTGTTGTTTCCATCTCAGTCATCTCTGCTCATAAACTTTGTTCAATACTGCATATCAACATTTGCTTATTCCCACTGTACATTATCACTTCTTATCAATACCAACCCATTTAGGTCAACAACTGCTCCACCAACATGTTCATACTTGTCATGCCAAGACCTCCAAGACTTAGAGAATCTGCTTATGTTACATCAACATGATTCTGCACATGCATTCCTTGTATCACAACCAATAAGGAATATCCACATCTGCTTTAGGCACAATCAAGATTCTGCAATAGTCTTCATCACATGTCCAAAATAAAAACAGTCTTCGAGATAAATACTATATAATAATTACTTCAAAAGATAGTTGTCAATTTGATGCCAATTTTATAAATTCATACCTAAACACTGTAAAAATTTAGATCTGCTCAAGAACCTAAGATAAAAACAACTTGCTTTACTGTACCCGAAATCAGAGAGGAATGTAGACTTCAAACTTCAACTTTCTGCTGCTCTTGGTTCAAATTTGGATGCCCTTGACTGTGGCTGTCAAAAAAATTCATCAGACTGTTGCCACTGTAAAATTCGGATGCCTGTCAAAATATCAGACTACTGCCATCCAAAATTTCCTCAGTAAAGTTCGTTGGCTCAGAGCTCTCACAATTTTAAAATGAAATGTCACTAGGTATATATATTGGTTTTCTATTATAATTCTGAGCTGACTTGCCATATGTATTTATTTTTAATTTTTAATTTTAAAACAAAATCTAAGCCGACTTTTTGTATTGTGTTGGGTTAACTTTGTACACCATTTCATCCTTCTTTTATTTAAACTAAGTTGACTTCTAACAGACCTTGTGTGAGGGCTTATCCAAAGGTTTCAAGTATATTTTTCTTCTCATTCACAAGAGTATCAAAGTCCTAGAAGGAAGGGTAGTTACACCACATGCCTCCACAATTTTGTGGATTATCAACCATGCATAAAAGGTACCACAACCAAAAAAAATGTTGATAAGGGTTGCCACGCCCATTATGTTTAATTACTTCATCATCAAGCAAGAGTAGTTTTAGGACTTAATCATAGCATGAATTTCAATAGTTTCCAAGGGCTTCTTCAAGTTGAACGTTCTTCAAGGGCAATCAAACCACCATCTTGTTGTCATTAAGTGGGAGCATGGGCCATCAAACCATCTGAGGGTTCTAAGACCCCATCAAGCCACAAATGACCACATAATGGGTCATTTATCCTACTTTCCATGTCATCGACCCTTGTCACTGCTTCATACTCCATATCATCCACTTAAATGATTCCTTTGTCATTAATGGTTGGTCATCAATGACAACCTATGCTCAACAAACCCCCCCTTTGTCATTGATGGCAACATTTTTTCAAATACTCTCCCCCTTTGACATTAATGACAAAGGGTTAGAAATGTCTCCTCTTTAATTTGCTTCTTCTTCTTATACAAGATAAACTGTCCTCATGTAATTCTAAGTTCATGCAAGTGCCAGGAAGATATTCACAAAAGGGACTTAGGCATTCCTCTCGTAGTTAACTAGTTTATCTTCAAAAAGATGCAGCACGGTCCTTTATCTTCCTCTACACGAGCTTCATTTATCATTCCATGCAATTTCAGAGAGAAATCCCATTCATACTTCAACCTTTTCTATGCTCAATCAATTTCACATTCCAGTAAATGAATGTCTAGCACATTTATATATGAATGAGACCTCAGATTACAAAGGTCCTTGCTGCCTATATTTCACTGTGTCAAGCTATGTGTAATTGCAATTGGGTGCTGTAGATCTGCTAAAGAGGATTTAGTACTTGCAGCTATGCTAAATGGAGCTTGAAACCAGAGATATTCTCTTGAGAAGAGTTAGATCAAAGTTTGAACTGAGCTATGCCTTAAGGTCTGAAACTTTGGATTCTTCCACAAGGATCAATGCTTGAATGAGCTCCAAAATTACCTTATACCTTCGGATCATCCCATTTGTGCTTTATCATTTTGATGCAAAACAAAATTTAACCAAACAAAGAGTACAAGATATCTTGAGATATGTGCTTAAAAAAGGATGTCTTCTCTTTACACAACACCTGATCCTTCGTTGTATCAGTCCATCACCTGCGAACATTCTATTATTCATACATAATGATTTGTATGCCTTTAATTTTCTTGAACTGAGATTACAACTGAAGAGTTTGCTCCCCCTTTCATGTAGTTTTTTTGAGATTATCTCCCCCTTTCATGTAGATTCTTTTTGATATTATCTCCCCCTTTGGCTGAGCTAGTACTGTTTGATTAAGGTCTTCCTTCCTCTCTTAGTTTTCATAAACGTATTATTGCAGACCTTTGAAATGTGACTATGTCATTGTAGAATTACATCAGTCCAAGCCTTCATAGCGAATATTGTCTCAGATATTTAGCACATACAACCCTAAACCTCAACCATCCATGGTAACTGTCAACACTTTTAGAATGACTACATCAATCTTCAGTTTTGTAGTCGCAAATGCAACCCCAGTTTTCTTCTACACTGAGGATAGTTTGCAATGTTGTGGGCATTCTCTACAGAATGGCGAGTGTTTTTACATGTTGAAAGCACCCAGCGTGCGTATTTGGAATCCTGCTGATAAATTTACTATTCCAGCGAGCATTATTCCACAGAGTGTGGATGCTTTGCAGGCATTTACCTTTCACAAATGTGGACATTTTCTCTGCATACCTATACTTCTATGTGTTGTATGTATCATGTGACCATTTCTTCTGTACTTGGTGGGAATTCTTTATATCTTATGCAAATGTTTTGAATGCTTCTTCTTTTTCTTTCAAAAATTTGTGTGCATTTTAAGCACATCACTTAGCTTGCAAGGTGAGCATGTTTCATCTATTGAAGGCTTGCTTGCATTTGAACTTCTTAAAGGACTTCTCAAGTCTCTATTTGACAGAGATCATATATTCCTTCTTTATTACCTCTCTTGACTTCAAACTTTAGATGACTTGCAGCTTCAGGAGGCTTAAAGGTTGTCTTCTAATTCACACAAATTTCTGATGATCTTGTTCTACATATACTTTGTCAATCCTGTAAAATAGCTTTCTTCATAAGACTTTTGTAATGCATTGGATGCTCCCCTTATCAATGATGCTTCTCATCATACAATGATAAAAATATCAATCTTGCTCCCCCTAGCACCATGCCAGTTGTGACCGCCATCCTTGGACCTGTTACTAAGCTTGGATTAACCATCTTTTGCTCTTGAGTCCGTCCTCAAAACTCCATGGACTCAAGGTGCATTAAGGTCTTTGACATACTTCAAGTTTGGCTTGCCATATGGCAGCCATCTTCATTTTTTGTGCATTGATCTTCAACTTCATTTAGATCCAGCAAAATATTTTTTCTTGCCCATACCTTAGAGTGTCCTTGGCTCAGATTGTTTGTCTTCTGATCTTTGATTTTTCCTTCGTTATACTTCTTCCATGATTCATCAGTTCTCCTTGTCGATGTATATGATGGGCTCCTCCTAGGTTGACTCCTTTCACTTGAGCAGTCTTGAGCCTTGTGACCAAAACCACTAGTTGAGTAGCACCTCATTGTATGACAGTTAGCAACAATATGGCCAAGATGATTACATGTCCAACACCTAAATTTTTCATTAGGGCTTCCTTGATGTTTGGCTCCATCTTGGAGTTGTCCTTCTTCTTTCAAATGAATGGATTTGATGAGTGGGAGTAGCTTTGTGAGGTACTTTTGAATTTTCAACTTCTTTGTTGGGGTGTCTAGGTGCATGAACATCCTTGTTGGATCCAGCTTCAGGAGTTTTTGGGGACCACAAGTCTTCTTTCAATTTGTCTTCTTCCTTCTTGAACCCAAGGCTAGACTTGTCAGAGGAAAACCTTTGACTCTTTAGAATTTCATACAGGGTGACCGAACTTTCATTGAACTTCACATGATATTTTGATGTCTCAATTTTCTTTCTAAGACCAACAATTTCCATTTCAAGCCTCTGATTTTCTTTTTCTTTTTCTTCCAATCGAAGCTTCATAACATCTTCTATTCTTTTAGCTTCCTCCAACTGGATTTTTAGATCAATATTAGCCCATTTCGCTTCTTCAATTTCTTTAGGATCTACACCAATCTCTTCTTGCTCTTTTGCTAATCCAATCTTTAATTCCTTGATTTCATCATTTTGATCTTGCAAGTCTTTGTTCTTGAGTTTTAACTTCATTAGCAAAGCTTTTGTCTCCTCTTTGTATTTTTCAAATGACCTAAAAAAATTATTCTTGGGTCTTGGATTGAATCTACGATCAATATCTAACATTGTGCTTATAAATGCATTATTTGCTTTCAACAAAACTTCTTCTTCATCTTCTGTAAGAACAACTTCATCATCATTACATTCATAATTATCATCCATTGAAGAGTACTTACCTTCACTTGTATATGAAACTTGTACCTGCTTTTCTTATTGCTTTTCATCCTTGACTTCTGCTTCCTTTTCTTTGTCTTGATTTTTCTTTCGGTATTCTTCTTCCATATTGAACCAGAGATCCTTGGCAGAGGTGTAATATTTTACACTTTCTTGAATAGAGATTGATAGTCCATCCATAAAAAATTTCAAGGCAATCTTGTTGTATTTCTCAACAGTTGTCTTTGTCTTCTTTCCTGGTTGGACAGGTGGATTCACCACAATTTTCTAAACACCAAATGTTTTCAAGTAGTCTTTCATTTTATTTATACAACTAAAGTAATCCGACTTCTCCAAAATTGGAATTTCATATTCAATGAGCTTTGCTGATCCTTCCATGATTGTGTCCCCAAATCCCTTCAAGCTTGTTATGCTTATGTTGAAGGTCCGCTCTAATACCAATTGCTAGACACAATGGCTCACTGAGGGGGTGGGTGAATCAGTGAGCTTGGACTCATTTCAATTTTAACTTCTTCAAACTCTAAAAACTTAAGTCATCATTTCACATTCAATTCAATATCATATTCATTAATAACCTATATCATTAATCATTCATCAAGTTAAACACATAATCATCAACACATTGGACAAGAGATACAAGATATAATATTTGTAATCTTTTTGTATTTCAAACAACTGCGATCGTGAGGAAATTCAACACCTACTAAAACAAAGAGTACCAACTCCTTATCTAGGACCCTACCTAGTTTTTTTTAGATCCTACTAAAAAAACATGTACAAGACCCAACTTGTAGTTAATACACACATTTGTCACATTACATCACATACACCATCATGACATCAATCACATAATCACAGCTCTGTCCACAATTCAACTTCTCTTGTCATTAACTCAATATGCTTGAAATCATAATCATCAGTTGGTCATGTCTTTACTTGTCTGCTTATGTCAAAAGACTGTTCATTCCTTACACAATCATCTTGTCCACTACAATCAATGTCACTTGTCATGTCATCATTTAGCTATCTTTGTCATCATTATCAGCCATTCATCAATAAATTATTGTTGCTCCAATATGTCATCAATTCTATGTTGCCACTGTCATCTCAGTCATCTCTACCCATAAACTTTGTTCAATACTGCTTATCAACATTTACTTATTCCCATTGTACATTATCACTTCTTATCAATACCAACCCATTTAGGTCAACAACTGCTCCACCAACATGTTCATACTTGTCATGCCAAGACTTCCAAGATTTAGAGGTTATACTTATGTTACATCAACATGATTATGCACATGCATTCCTTGTATCACAACCAATAAGGAATATTCACATCTGCTTTAGGCATAGTCAGAATTCTGCAATAGTCTTCATCACATGTCCAAAATAAAAACAGTCTTCAAGAAGCTCTCTGAGATAAAGACTGTGTAATAATTACTTCAAAAGATAGTTGTCAATTTGATGCCAATTTTATAAATTCAGATCTAAACATTGTAAAACTTCAGATCTGCTCAAGAACCTGAGATAAAAGAAACATGCTTTAATGTACCCGAAATTAGAGAGGAATGTAGACTTCAAACTTCAACTTTCTGCTACTGCTGGTTCAAATTTGGATTCCATTGACTGTGGCTGTCAAAAAAAATCATCAGACTATTGCCTCTGTAAAATTCGGATGCCTGTCAAAATATCAGACTGCTGCCATCCGAAATTTCCTCCGTAAATTTCGTTGGCTCAGAGCTCTCACAATTTTAAAATGAAATGTCATTGGGTATATATACTGGTTTTCTATTATAATTATGAGCCGACATGTCATATGTATTTATTTTTTATTTTTATTTTTAAACAAAATATGAGCCGACTTTTTGTATTGTGTTGGGTTAACTTTGTACACCATTTCAGCCTTCTTTTATTTAAACTAAGTTGACTTCTAACAGACCTTTTGTGAGGGCTTATCCAAATGTTTCAAGTATATTTTTCTTCTCATTCACAAGAGTATCAAATTCCTAGAAGGAAGGGTAGTTACACCACATGCCTCCACAATTTTGTGGATCATCAACCATGCATAAAAGGTACCACAACCAAAAAACTTTGTTGATAAGGGATGCCACGTCCATTATTTTTAATTAATTCATCATCAAGCAAGAGGAGTTTTAAGACTTAATCATAGCATGGATTTCAATAGTGTCCAAGGGCTTCTTCAAGTTCAACGTTCTTCAAGGGAAATCAAACCACCATCTTGTTGTCATTAAGTGGGAGCATGGGCCATCAAACCATCTGAGGGTTCTAATACCCCATCAAGCCACAAATGACCACAGAATGGGTCATTTCTCCTACTTTCCATGTCATTGACACTTGTCACTGCTTCATGCTCCATATCATCCACTTAAATTATTCCTTTGTCATTAATGGTTGGTCATCAATGACAACCTATGCTCAACACTTGTTGCACTTGTTTTTCCTTGGTTAACCTCACCTCACATTGGCTCCTGTGCAATCTTCCTTTGTTTTGCACTTCCACTCTCCATCCTCAACCATTTGGGTGATCAATCAAGCACTGAGTCTCCGAGTTCGCACATACTCAGGAAACTCACACAAGCGATTTCGCGCTTCGATCGTACTTCGCAATTGTTGTGGCAAAGTCACCACTTCCACCACTCGGCACTAGAACCTTTGTCTAATGCTTACTTGGATATTGTTTTCAAAGTGCCTCCTTCCTAAGGAACTCGAGGCACCTACTATCCATCCCAAAGGTAGTGGGCCTCCACGTGGTCTACCTTAGTGGGAAAGAATAGGAGGATGGTTCCCATGACCATCGCCCGAGTATACATCTTTCCTTGAATTCTCTATTGTCATCTACTTTCTCAAGTATAGCAAGAGAGGCAAGTAATTTGAACCAATCTTTCCTTCACCTTCCTCCAACAACCATTGAGCTTCATGATCGTCCTTCTAGTCATGCCCGAATGCATTAGAAATGGTCGCACCATCATGTGATTCCCTTGTTGGTTCTTGGGTTACCATCTCAATCTCTCTCTACTAGTTAAACAAGACATGGGTTGTTCTTCCAATAACATTTCCATCCACATCACTACCTTCTTTCAATGCAATGCAAGCATCGATAATTTTGTCCACCGTTGACACTACCAAATCCATAATATCTTTAAGTTTGTTCACCTGCATTTACAAGTTTCGATCCGAGTCATGATTTGTTGCTTCCAACTTCTCCTTGGGTGACCATCCTCCTTTTCCTTTTCCTTTATCTTTTGCATGGTGAGGTTGTGCCACTTCCTAGTCACATGTGGGTGTTTCTCTCAAAGGTGTCACTTTCCCGACTCTCTACGGTCTCCTCACAACATGTATGATAATCATATCATCTCATGAACGTATTTCCAAACAATCTAAGTGATGCATCAACGCATCCTTTTCCCTGCTTAGGAATTCCTACCCCAAGACAAATTGAAAGTCATTCATCGACACAACCATGAATCTCACCTCACCGATCCACTCCTCAAGCTTCAAAGGAGCCTAGTTGGCATCCCCAACCAACTTCTCCACTTTGGAATCCACTACTTTGAAAGAATTTCACTTAGGCTCCAAGTGCAACTTGAGCCTCATAGCCACCTCTTTCATCATGAAGTTGTGTGTTGCACCGTTATCCACTAAAGTCATCACCTGCTATCTATTTACTTCTACCAAAACATAGCACAACTTCACATAGTGTTGCTCCTGGGAAACTTCAAGTTCCTTTAGAACTGTTCCCAACACTTACAACACTCCCACTGAAGGATTATCTACTTACTCAACTACGGATAGCTTCTATGATCTTAATTAACAATTCTTACCCTAATGGTCCTTCACAGTACATATCCAACATGAATTGGGTATGCTCTTGTCATTGGTTTCTTCTTCATGCTTGACCTTCTCTTTGTCATGCCTTCCATCCAACTTTGTCTTTCCCTTCATCTTCTTCTTGTTCTTGTTGGGAGATCTCTTAGGTGCATCCAATCCTTTCTTAGACCCACCATTTCCTTCTAATCGACAACCCAAGAGCTTGTTTGTTGTTGAGATCATTGCAGCAAGATTTTGCACTCCTTGGCATTTCAAGTCCATATGAACCCAAGGATACAACCCTTTCATAAAGGGATATAAATGATCTTCCTCGTGGATACCCTTGATTTCCAACATGAGGCTCGTGTAGGCTCTGATGTGCACCGAAACCCTATTGGTGTGCTTGAGATTCACGAGCTCATTCTATGCTACCCAACCTTGGTTCCCTGAGTCAAATTGAGCATTCAATGTAGCCTTCATTTGTGCCCAATTCTCAATCCTCTATGTTTCATGTCCCTCTACCACACCCCTTACTCGGTTTCTCTACCAAAACTTTGTTGTGTCGGTTAGAAACATCGCAACAACATTCAGCTTGGCTTCATTAGAACTGTCGTTCATTTGGTCCAATTGTTTCTCAATGTCCCAACATATGTTACTAAGTATCTTGTATTTCGGAGGCCATCAAAGTTTGAATCAAAGTACCTAATAAGTTTGAAGTCATTTGCATTACAATACTTGAGTCCCTCGGGTACCTTAGAACTCTTTTTGGTAGCAAACCAATGTCCTTCACAAGGTTTTTGCAAGAACCTTGAAAGGATGCCAACAACAAAAGAAATATTCGATCTAGTGGTGGTAAGGTAGATAAGGATTCCCACAAGTTGTATGTACTAGGTCACATCCTTAATGTTAGAATTTTAATGATTATACAAGATATTAAAACATTTAGCATCATAATATCATAACCATATGCAATATGATCATTGAAATAAAGAAAAGCACAACAACACAAAAATAACACAGAGATTTATCTTTGGAAACCATAAGGGAGAAAACCCAACAAATTCTTTAGTATAGATCTCATCACCAAGTTTAATGCCAACCAAGATAAGATGAACCCCAAAACAATAGTATTTGTCTTTCCTCTCTAGTGAACCTCTTCTTTCTCTCTCTTGTGCACTTGCTTGAGTGAGAAGTGTGCCCAAATGAGAGGAGTGGAAACTCTATTTATACTCATCAAGTGAGTGACCTTTTTACTTCACTAGGTCGGCATGTTGCTCTAAACAGGTCCCACTTACCTAGGGAGACACAAAATAACATTTATATAATATTCTTGTGGGTACTATTGACCCAACTTACAACGAAAGGGTTACATTGATTCTTTCAAGTACATTTACATGACCAATTACATCAATAACATATCCTAAAGGAGGTACAACAATAATACAATAAAAGTACAATAAGAAAAAATTTTGAAGTTACATTCTTCAACACTCCCTCTTAACAAGGAAGGTATTCTTCCGTTATGGTCATCATCACTAGTTATCGGCACTCAACATTGGACATCATCGTTGGATATCAACTCTGGACATCATTATTGGAACTCGTCACTGGATATCATCACTGGACATCATCATTGGATATCAACTTTGGACATCATCACTAATATCATCTCTCCTGCTCCAATCTTGGTACTCAAACCATTGACTTGTGAAATCTCTCGAATCTATACATCATCGGAATTTTTACAAATTTATCTCTTTTTCATGTTGGATGTAGGTACAAATCCACTCTAGGAATTCAACTTCCTAGTAACTGACCAGGTGCCTCTTGGTAACCAACCAAGTACCTCCATTCTCAAAGAATGGCTCTCATCCCTAGGCTGAGCTTCAGTCCCAAAATGAATCCACTTCCTGGTAACTAACCAAGTGCCTCTTGGTAACTGACCAAGCGCCTCTATTCTCAAAGAATGGCTCTCATCCCTAGGTTAAGCTTCAGTCCGAAACTGAATCCACTTCTTGGTAACTGACCAGGTTCCTCTTGGTAACTAACCAAGAGCCTCCATTCTCAAATAATGACTCTTAGCCATAGGTTGACCACGTTGGGATCTTCCCTTAGTGATACAACCAATCATACTAGGATCCACCCTCAGAGATACAACCAACCACACTGGGATCTACCCTCGGTGATGCCACCAACCATGTTGGGATCTACGCTTGGTGATATGACTAATGATACTAGGATATAATCTCATTGATTCCACCAAACATGTTGGGATCTACCCTTGGAGATATGACGAACATCCTCTCTCACCCCAGTCCATCGGGGAGTCAACATGCACTAGTTTAACCCAGTCCATCGGGGAACCTATATGTAACAACATGCACCCATTCAACCCAGTCCATCGGGGAACCTACATGCAATACTGGGATATCCCTTGGTGATACCACCAACCATTTTGGGATCTACCCTAAGAGATACAACCAATAACTCTAGAGATACAACCAACAAAGTTGGGATCATCTCGTATAGTGACCAATCCTTTTTCATACTCGGTGTACCTGTACAATGATCAGTCCATACCCAGGTCCATACCCATACCAAGATTTCTCCTTATTGAATGAACTGCAGGTCCATACCCATCCCAATCTAATAGTTTAATTAACTAACTCACATGTGAAATTATATTAATGTGCATGCCCAAGCTATCTAATGCAAGTGCATGCTTACAAGGTGACTTGAAACTTCGTAGAAGGCCCAACAACCACAGTGTTGAAACCTTAAGCTTTGATACCACTTGTGATGTCCCCGAACCTTGAGATAAGGCCAAAGGTGCTAAAATTAATACTAACTAAAGTTTAAGAACAATGGATATAGATAAATTACGATTGATCTGACTAACCATTCACCCAAATAAATTAAATTCTAGATATTAAATTATAACTAAAGTATGCGACACTTAATTATTTAATTATGTCACTTAATTAAATAATGAATTGTGACACTCAATTAATAATTTCCAAAGTGCAAGCTAAAGGTCGTAATTGAAACAAGAACATCAATAATACATGATAAGCATTCTATTCATTGTGAATAGCTCATTTATGTATTTTAGGTTTGTTTGATAGCATAGTTTATAAATAACCAAGTATTGATGTCATTGATTATTTGCAAATTAATCTACTTTTTCGTTGTTATTATCTCTGTGTTGTTAGTGAGAATAAAAATTAAGGAAAACCACATATCATGGATCATACATAGGCTGCAATCTACAGCCATGCCAAAACCATATAAAACAAGAACATCGACTGCAACTACAACCCTCAAAATCGGCTCCCGATGACTGTCCCCTACAGTCATCTCTCACTAATAAAAATCAGATCGTATGGCTTCCACCATCCAGCCATCAATTAATTTTACATATAGAATACATCTCTCATCGTCATATATGCAACTAAGAACAATTATGCAACCAAGTGATTTACAATAAAATGACAGGTGCGCTCATCTTGGCACCGAAAAGCTATCGGACCAAAACAAACATATTTTGGTCATCCAAAAATATTTTTCAATGAAATGAAAGGTGTTATTCACTAGAAATGCTGCTTCGGATGCAATGGAACAGGTCTCACAACACAAAAAATGAGCTTAAATTGTCTAATCATATCATATGGTTGCGCCCCTCTCAATAAAATAGAGCCAAATTTACAATTTCTGGTTATGAAGAAGAAGAATAGAAAGAAGGTAGCGAAAGTAGAAACTAAATTTCATACTACATGAGATTCGACGTTCCTCCATGAAGATCATGACATTCAATACATGAACACTCAAACATCCAATCATCCATCATTGCACATATACCAAATAATATAATGTAATGAAAACATAACATAAGAGAAATACTTATCTCAAAATATAAGCAATTGCCTGCAGCAAGACAACTTTCCTCCCATCCATAGACACCGTCAATCCTTCCTCGCTTGAACAAGTCACCCCTGATCTGAGATCATGGATCCATGGGTAGAGTCTCTCTTAGTCTCACTACTCTCGAAACTACCTCTTTCGAGAGACACAATGCTTCCCACTACTACTTTCATGTCCGTCTCCACTGCCTATGGGATGTGACCTATCTCACCATTCCCATTTCTTGGATTTATGTTTAAGAACTTGGAATAGTAGAGTGATATAATGGAAGAAA
Source organism: Pseudotsuga menziesii (assembly GCA_001517045.1). Classification (NCBI taxonomy): domain Eukaryota; kingdom Viridiplantae; phylum Streptophyta; class Pinopsida; order Pinales; family Pinaceae; genus Pseudotsuga; species Pseudotsuga menziesii. Next base: position 129,120 of record LPNX010000456.1, on the reverse strand, counting down.
AGGCAACAAATGGACTCACTCTAAGTCTCAACACACTCTTAATAATATCAACATTCCCTACACGGTTAGATAGCATAAATCACATGGTCTAAAGCTCAAGATTAACTTAAACAAGGAGATGGCATATGGATTAATAGGATAAGGAGGACCACTCTAACCCAAAGGGATCAACCCAAATTAGAGAGAGGTAAGGTTTAAGCTTCATCATGGAGAATTAACTTGAATTAGTGGAGTGGTGGCTTAGTGAAAAGATTCCCTTTCCCGAATTAGCACCATGAGGAGGAGTTACCCAAAAACTAAGGAATGGAGCCATGAAGAGCACATGGAGGAACACTAATGCATAAAGGGGGTTAAAAAACATCATCTATGTTGAAATAGGTGAGAGAGGGCATCCAATAGGATCATAAATATCATGGAGGCACAAAAACAGGATCATCAATGCATGGTGTAAGAATGGAAGCTAGAAAATAGCTTACAGCCCTAAAAACTAGGAAAATGGCCCATAAATGACCATAAACACATAAATGTGAGGGAATATTTTCCCAAGGAGGGTTCCCTAGGCAATAGGGTACCAATAAGGTGTGCATAATATGCAAAACTATCTCCATAGTTCATAATTATTGAGAATAGGGTTCGTTGTACAAGGTTTGTGTGACGAACATTAGTAATCTCAACAAGGTGCAAAATTGAATTGGGGTGGACAAAGTTAAGTCAACAATAAGTTATAAGGTGTTAGGGATGTCCCCATTCCCCCTCACTTTGTGGAATCCCTGGTCCCCCATACTCATTTAGTTTCCTTTTATGAGCCAATTGTTTATTTAATCAATCATTAAAAATATTCAAATATAGCAGAGATTGTAGTAATAACATTAACATTAATAATAGAGCCAAAGTACAAAGTCATGTTATCAAACATTAATAATAAGTCCTTAATTAAATTAATCATGAGAAGGAGCACAATTCCACAATCATATAAAATATTATAAGTCCATAATGTAAGAGAACATAAGTCACATGAAGGATCATAAGTCCGGGGCTTAACAACCGGGGCCTTACACATCATCACAATATTCTTAGCTTGACACGAAGAAAAATGTTTAAACAAGGAAATGGAATTTTGCCTCAAGTTACATTGCTAGAAATGACTGATTTGTTTATCTTGTTGTTCAACAACATTTCCATAATGCAAAAACAAATATGTGTGTACAAAACTAGATGAAATTTCCAAAATTTGAGATGGTGAAGATGGCTGGGAAAATCAGCGACAAAACTTTGTTGTACTATCTCATTTCCAGCCTAAAAAATGGTTTAAGAGCTGATCTTTTACCCACACATGCATCTAAATAAACAAGGTTTCTTGGCTATAATTATTTTGCAATGACATCAAAATCAAACTTCCTAAGTTACATTGCTGGAAATGATTGATTTGTTTATCTTGTTGTTCAACAACATTTCCATAATACAAAAACAAATATCTGTGTGCAAATCTAGATGACATTTCCAATATGTGATATGGTGGAGATGGTTAGGAAAATCAACGACAAAAATTTGTTGTACTCGAATAATTACTATCCTATTCATAAGATGGAAAGGAAAGGTCACACCAGTCCATGGTTTTTCCCTATATGGGTGGTCTCTACAAAAGGATTATCTAAATGCAACCCATGCTTGGAGAGCACACCCCTTGAGGAGCCTTGTCTCAACATGTGTACACCTTGGACAAAGAGCACTTCAAGAGGAGACCATATCTTGACAATACATTAGGTTGCTTGTGGATTTAGTCCACTTTACTATTTTTGGCCTCCCTCTCCTATTATATATGAAGGGAGGAGAGAGTCTTTAGTTGTATTATTCATGTAGAATCAAGTCACAGTTGATTGGATCAATTGTATCTTGAAGAAAAACTTGCCTTGAATATTTATACTTGTCTTTATGCAAGGAAGGAAGGTGCTAGGGTTTGTGAAAGTCAAAACCTAGAAGATACTTGAACGGTTGGGATTTGTGAAATATAAAACATAGAGGATACTTGAAGTGCTAGGGTTCGAGTCCATGTGAGAATGACCTAGGTTTTGTGGCAAAGAAACCATATAGGAGTCTTGGAGCACTTTGCTTGTAGAGTTTGTGTGATGCAAGCTTGGTGAAAGATCAAGAATGGACTTGTTGGTGTTGGTGCTAACTTGTTTTAAGGATTTTGGTGTGGCTACATAGCTTGGTGGGATACATTGCTAGGCCTTTGTATTGCTCATTAGTGTTTTCTATTGATGGTAGACACCCTAGTTAGGGTTTGGATGCATTGGAGACTCTTAGCTTGTGGATAAGCTCGAAGGACTATTTTGTACCAACTTGTGATAAATTGTTGGTATGTACTTGTAACTTCTTTTTTATGTATATGTCAAGTGTACAATCTTGTCCAGACTGTGTACTTGAAGAGCTGGTTTTCAAAGTATATTCTCACGGTGAATGGGTAGTTTCTAAGGCTGTTTGGTATGCTGATTTATCATAAACAGTTAGCTAATTTTGTTGAGTGATTTGAATGCAAGTATATAGAAGCTAAGAGGGTAGATTTGTGGTTGTAACAATTCCGTTGTTAATAAGTAAATTTCAGATCTGTAATATGTTGGGACTTGACCCCTAAGGAGAGTGTCTTTAGTTCTAGTAATCATGTAGAATCATGTGAGAGTTGATTGTATCAATTGTAACTTGAAGAAAACCTTGCATGGAGTCTTTATACTTGTATTTATGCAAGGAAGGTAGGTGCTAGGATTTGTGAAAGACAAAACCTAGAAGATACTTGAAGGGTTGGGGTTTTTGAAAGAAAAAACCTAGAGGATAATTGAAGTGTTAGGGTTTGATTCCATCTGATAAGGACCTAGGGTTTTGATAGTGGTTCTAACCTCATCAAACATCACATGAAGAGGAGTTTAACTAATTCATCATCAAGCAAGAGGAGTTTTAAGACTTAATCATAGCATGAATTTCAATAGTGTCCAAGGGTTTCTTCAAGTTCAACGTTCTTCAAGGGAAATCAAACCACCATCTTGTTGTCATTAAGTGGGAGCATGGGCCATCAAACCATCTGAGGGTTCTAATCCCCCATCAAGCCACAAATGACCACAGAATGGGCCATTTCTCCTACTTTCCATGTCATCAACACTTGTCACTGCTTCATGCTCCATATCATCCATTTAAATTATTCCTTTGTCATTAATGGTTGGTCATCAATGACAACCTATGCCCAAAACTTGTTGCACTTGTTTTGCCTTGTTTAACCTCACCTCACATTGGCTCCTCTGCAATCTTCCTTTGTTCTGCACTTTCACTCTCCATCCTCAACCATTTGGGTGATCAATCAAGCACTTAGTCTTCGAGTTCGCACATACTCAGGAAACTCACACAAGCGATTTTGTGCTTTGGTCGTACTTCGCAATTGTTGTGGCAAAGTCACCACTTCCACCACTCGGCACTAGACCCTTTTTCCAATGCTCACTTGGATATTGTTTTCAAAGTGCCTCCTTCCTAAGGAACTTGAGGCACCTACTATCCATCCCAAAGGTAGTGGGCCTCCACGTGGTCTACCTTAGTGGGAAAGAATGGGAGATGGTTCCCATGACCATTGCTCGAGTATACATCTTTCCTTGACTTCTCTATTGTCATATGCTTTCTCAAGTATAGCAAGAGAGGCAAGTAATTTGAACCGATCTTTCCTTCACCTTCCTCCAACAACCATTAAGCTTCATGATCATCCTTCTAGTCATGCCCGAATGCATTAGAAATGGTCGCACCATCATGTGATTCCCTTGTTGGTTCTTGGGTTACCATCTCAATCTCTCTCTACTAGTTAAACAAGACAAGGGTTGTTCTTCCAATAACATTTCCATCTACATCACTACCTTCTTTCAATGCAATGCAAGCATCGATAATTTTGTCCACCGTTGACACTACCGAATCCACAATATCTTTAAGTTTGTTCACTTGCATTTCCAAGTTTCGATCCGAGTCATGATTTGTTGCTTCCAACTTCTCCTTGGGTGACCATCCTCCTTTTCCTTTTCCTTTATCTTTTGCACGGTGAGGTTGTGCCACTTCCTAGTCACCTGAGAGTGTTTCTCTTAAAGGTGTCACCTTCCCGACTCTCTACGGTCTCCTCACAACATGTATGATAATCATATAATCTCATGAATGGATTTCCAAACAATGTAAGTGATGCATCAACACATCCTTTTCCCTGCTTAGGAATTCCTACCCCAAGACAAACTGAAAGTCATCCATTGACATAGCCATGAATCTCACCTCACCGATCCACTCCCCATGCTTCAAAGGAGCCTAGTTGGCATCCCCAACCAACTTATCCACTTTGGAATCCACTACTTTGAAAGAGGTTCGCTCAGGCTCCAAGTGCAACTTCAGCCTCATAGCCACCTCTTTCGTCATGAAGTTGTGTGTTGCATCGTTATCCACTAAAGTCGTCACCTGCTATCTATTTACTTCTACCAAAACATAGGACAACTTCACATAGTGTTGCTCCTGGGAAACTTCAAGTTCCTTTATAACTGTTCCCAACACTTACAACACTCCCACTGAAGGATTATCTACTTACTCAACTATGGATAGCTTCTATGATCTCAATTAACAATTCTTACCCTAATGGTCCTTCACAGCACATATCCAACATGAATTGGGTATGCTCTTGTCGTTGGTTTCTTCTTCATGCTTGACCTTCTCTTTGTCATGCCTTCCGTCCAACTTTGTATTTCCCTTCATCTTCTTCTTGTTCTTGTTGGGAGATCTCTTAGGTGCATCCAATCCTTTCTTAGACCCACCATTTCCTTCTAATCGACAACCCAAGAGTTTGTTTGTTGTTGAGATCGTTGCAACAAGATTTTGCACTCCTTGGCATTTCAAGTCCATATGAACCCAAGGATACAACCCTTTCATAAAGGGATATAAATGATCTTCATCATGGATATCCTTGATTTCCAACATGAGGCTTGTGTAGGATTTGATGTGCATCGAAACCCTATTGGTGTGCTTGAGATTCATGAGCTCATTCTATGCTACCCAACCTTGGTTCCATGAGTCAAATTCAGCATTCAATGTAGCCTTCATTTGTGCCCAATTCTCAATCCTCTATGTTTCATGTCCCTATGCCACACCCCCTGCTCGGTTTCTCTACCAAAACTTTGTTGTGTCGGTTAGAAACATCACAACAACATTCAGCTTGGCTTCATCAGAACCGTCGTTCATTTGGTCCAAGTGTTTCTCAATGTCCCAACATAAGTTACTAAGTATCTTGTATTTTTGAGGCCATCAAAGTTTGAATCAAAGTACCTAATAAGTTTGAAGTCATTTGCATTACAATACTTGAGTCCCTCGGGTACCTTAGAACTTTTTTTGGTAGCAAACCAATGTCCTTCACAAGGTTTTTGCAAGAACATTGAAAGGATGCCAACAACAAAAGAAATATTCGGTCTAGTGGTGGTAAGGTAGATAAGGATTCCCACAAGCTGTATGTAGTAGGTCACAAACTTAATGTTAGAATTTTAATGATTATACAAGATATTAAAACATTTAGCATCATAATATCATAACCATATGCAATATGATCATTGAAATAAAGAAAAGCACAACAACACAAAAATAACACAGAGATTTATCTTGGGAAACAATAAGGGAGAAAACCCAACAACTTCTTTAGTATAGATCTCATCACCAAGTTCAATGCCAACCAAGATAAGATGAACCCCAAAACAATAGTATTTGTCTTTCCTCTCCAGTGAACCTCTTCTTTCTCTCTCTTGTGCACTTGCTTGAGTGGGAAGTGTGCCCAAATGAGAGGAGCAAAAACTCTATTTATACTCATCAAGTGAGTGACCTTTTTACTTAACTAGGTCGGCATGTTGCTCTAAACAGGTTCCACTTACCTAGGGAGACACAAAATAACATTTATATAATATTCTTGTGGGTACTATTGACCCGAATTACAACGAAAGGGTTACATTGATTCTTTCATGTACATTTACATGACCAAGTACATCAATAACATATCCTAAAGGAGGTACAACAATAATGCAATAAAAGTACAATAAGAAAAAATTCTGAAGTTACATTCTTCAACACTCCCTCTTAACAAGGAAGGTATTCTTCCATCATGGTCATCATCACTGGTTATCGGCACTCAACGTTGGACATCATCGTTGGATATCAACTCTAGACATCATTATTAGATCTTGTTACTGGATATCATCACTGGACATCATCAATGGATATCAACTTTGGACATCATCACTAATATCATCTCTCTTGCTCCAATCTTGGTACTCAAACCATTGACTTGTGAAATCTATCAAATCTATACATCATCGGAATTTTTACAAATTTATCTCTTTTTCATGTTGGGTGTAGGTACAAACCCACTCTAGGAATTCAACTTCCTAGTAACTGACCAGGTGCCTCTTGGTAACCGACCAAGTACCTCCATTCTCAAAGAATGGCTCTCATCCCTAGGCAGAGCTTCAGTCCCAAAATGAATCCACTTCCTGGTAACTAACCAAGTGCCTCTTGGTAACTGACCAAGTGCCTCTATTCTCAAAGAATGGCTCTCATCCCTAGGTTGAGCTTCAGTCCCAAACTGAATCCACTTTTTGGTAACTAACCAGGTTCCTCTTGGTAACTAACCAAGAGCCTCCATTCTCAAAGAATGACTCTTAGCCATAGGTTGACCACGTTGGGATCTTCCCTTTGTGATACAACCGATCATTCTAGGATCCACCCTCAGAGATACAACCAACCACACTGGGATCTACCCTCGGTGATGCAACCAACCATGTTGGGATCTACCCTTGGTGATATGACTAATGATACTAGGATATAATCTCGTTGATTCCACCAAACATGTTGGGATATACCCTTAGAGATATGACTAACATCCTCTCTCACCCCAGTCCATCGGGGAGTCAACATGCACCAGTTTAACCCAATCCATCGGGGAATCTATATGTAACAACATGCACCCATTCAACCCAGTCCATCGGGGAACCTACATGCAATACTGGGATATCCCTTGGTGATACCACCAACCATTTTGGGATCTACCCTCAGAGATACAACCAATAACTCTAGAGATACAACCAACAAAGTTGGGATCATCCCGTATAGTGACCAATCCTTTTTCATACTTGGTGTACCCGTGCAATTATCAGTCCATACCCAGGTCCATACCCATACCAAGATTTCTCCTTATTGGATGAACTGCAGATCCATACCCATCCCACTCTAATAGTTTAATTAACTAACTCACATGTGAAATTATATTAATGTGCATGCATCCAAGCTATCTAATGCAAGTGCATGCTTACAAGGTAACTTGAAACTTCGCAGAAGGCCCAACAACCATAGTGTTGAAACCTTAAGCTTTGATACCACTTGTGATGTCCCCGAACCTTGAGATAAGGCCAAAGGTGCTAAAATTAATACTAACTAAAGTTTAAGAACAATGGATATAGATAAATTACGATTGATCTAACTAACCATTCACCCAAATAAATTAAATTCTAGATATTAAATTATAACTAAAGTATGAGACACTTAATTATTTAATTACATCACTTAATTAAATAATGAATTGTGACACTCAATTATTAATTTCCAAAGTGTAAGCTAAAGGTAGTAATTGAAACAAGAACATCAATAATACATGATAAGAATTATATTCATTATGAATAGCTCATTTATGTATTTTAGGTTTGTTTGATAGCATAGTTTATAAATAACCAAGTATTGATGTCATTGATTATTTGCAAATTAATCTATTTTTTCGTTGTTATTATGTGTGTGTTGTCAGTGAGAAAAAAAAGTAAGGAAAACCACATATCATGGAGCATACATAGGCTGCAATCTACAGCCACACCAAAACCATATAAAACAAGAACATTGGCTGCCACTACAACCCTCAAAATCGGCTCCCGATAACTGTCCCCTACAGTCATCTCTCACTAATAAAAATAAGATCGTATGGCTTCCACCCTCTAGCCATAGATTAATTTTACATATAGAATACATCTCTCATCCTCATATATGCAACTAAGAACAATTATGAAACCAAGTGATTTACAATAAAATGACAGGTGTGCTCATCTTGGCACCGGAAAGCTATCGGACCAAAACAAACATATTTTGGTCATCCGAAAATATTTTTCAATGAAACGAAAGGTGTTATTCACTGGAAATGCTGCTTCATATGCAATGGAACAGGTCTCACAACACAAAAATGAGCTTAAATTATTTAATCATATCATATGGTTGCGCCCCTCTCAATAAAATAGAGCCAAATTTACAATTTCTGGTTATGAAGAAGAAGAATAGAAAGAAGGTAGCGAGAGTAGAAACTAAATTTCATACTACATGAGATTCAGCCTTCCTCCATGAAGATCTTGACATTCAATACATGAACACTCAAACATCCAATCATCCATCATTGCACATATACCAAATAAAATAATGTAATGAAAACATAACATAAGAGAAATACTTATCTCAAAATATAAGCAATTGGCTGCAGGAGGACAACTTTCCTCCCACCCATAGACACCGTCAATCCTTCCTCTCTTGAACAAGTCACCCCCAAGCTGAGATCATGGATCCATGGGTAGAGTCTCACTTAGTCTCACTACTCTCGAAACTACCTCTTTCGAGAGACACAATGCTTCCCACTACTACTTTCCTGTCCGTCTCCACTGCCTATGGGATGTGACCTATCTCACCATTCCCATTTCCTGGATTTATGTGTAAGAACCTAGAATAGTAGAGTGATATAATGGAAGCAAAGGGAACAAATGGACTCACTTTAAGTCTCAACACACTCTTAATAATATCAACATTCCCTACACGGTTAGATAGCATAAATCACATGGTCTAAAGCTCAAGATTAACTTAAACAAGGAGATGGCATATGGATTTATAGGATAAGGAGGACCACTCTAACCCAAAGGGATCAACCCAAATTAGAGAGAGGTAAGGTTTAAGCTTCATCATGGAGAATTAACTTGAATTAGTGGAGTGGTGGCTTAGTGAAAAGATTACCTTTCCCAAATTAGCACCATGAGGAGGAGTTACCCAAAAACTAAGGAGTGGAGCCATGAAGAGCACATGGAGGAACACTAATGCATAAAGGGGGTTAAAAAAAATCATTGAGGTCGAAATAGGTGAGAGAGGGCATCCAATAGGGTCATAAATACCATGGAAGCACAAAAACAGGATCATCAATGCATGGTGTAAGAGTGGAAACTAGAAAATAGCTTACAACCCTAAAAACTAGGAAGAGGGCCCATAAATGACCATAAACACATAAATGTGAGGGAATATTTTCCCAAGGAGGGTTCCTTAGGCAATAGGGTCCCAATAACGTGTGCACAATATGCAAAACTATCTCCATAGTTCATAATTATTGAGAATAGGGTTCGTTGTACAAGGTTTGTGTGACGAACATTATTAATCTCACCAAGGTGCAAAATTGAATTGGGATGGACAAAGTTAAGTCAACAATAAGTTATAAGGTGTTAGGGATGTCCCATTCCCCCTCACTTTGTGGAATCCCTAGTCCCCCATACTCATTTAGTTTCCTTTTCTAAGCCAGTTGTTTATTTAATCAATCATTAACAATATTCAAATATAACGGAGATTCTAGTAATAACATTAACATTAATAATAGAGCCAAAGTACAAAGTCATGTTATCAAACATTAATAATAAGTCCTTAATTAAATTAATCATGAGAAGGAGCAAAATTCCACAATCATATAAAATATTATAAGTCCATAATGCAAGAGAACATAAGTCACATGAAGGATCATAAGTCCGGGGCTTAACAACTGGGGTATTACACATCATCACAATATTCTTAACTTGACACGAAGAAAAATGTTTAAACAAGGAAAAGGAATTTTGCCTCAAGTTACATTGCTGGAAATGACTTATTTGTTTATCTTGTTGTTCAACAACATTTCCATAATGCAAAAACAAATATCCGTGTACAAAACTAGATGAAATTTCCAAAATTTGAGATGGTGAAGATGGCTGGGAAAATCAGCGACAAAACTTTGTTGTACTATCTCATTTCCAGCCTAAAAAATGGTTTAAGAGCTGATCCTTTACCCACACATGCATCTAAATAAACAGGGTTTCTTGGCTATAATTATTTTGCAATGACATCAAAATAAAACTTCCTCAAGTTACATTGCTGGAAATGACTGATTTGTTTATCTTGTTGTTCAACAACATTTCCATAATGCAAAAACAAATATCTATGTGCAAATCTAGATGAAATTTCCAATATGTGAGATGGCGGAGATGGCTAGGAAAATCAACGACAAAAATTTGTTGTAGTCGGATAATTCCTATCCTATTCATAAGATGGAAAGGAAAGGTCACACCGGTCCATGGTTTTGCCCTATATGGGTGGTCTCTACAAAAGGATTATCTAAATGCAACCCATGCTTGGAGAGCACACCCCTTGAGGATCCTTGTCTCAACATGTGTACACCTTGGACAGAGAGCACTTCAAGAGGAGACCATATCTTGACAATACATTAGGTTGCTTGTGGATTTAGTCCACTTTACTATTTTTGGCCTCCCTCTCCTATTATATATGAAGGGAGGAGAGAGTCTTTAGTTGTATTATTCATGTAGAATCAAGTGCCAGTTGATTGGATCAATTGTATATTGAAGAAAAAATTTCCTTGAATATTTATACTTGTCTTTATGCAAGGAAGGAAGGTGCTAGGGTTTGTGAAAGACAAATCCTAGAAGATACTTGAAGGGTTGGGGTTTGTGAAATATAAAACATAGAGGATACTTGAAGTGCTAGGGTTCCAGTCCATGTGAGAAGGACCTAGGTTTTGTGGCAAAGAAACCATATAGGATTCTTGGAGCACTTTGCTTGTAGAGTTTGTGTGATGCAAGCTTGGTGAAAGATCAAGAATGGACTTGTTGGTGTTGGTGCTAACTTGTTTTAAGGATTTTGGTGTGGCTAGATAGCTTGGTGGGATACATTGCTAGGCCTTTGTATTGCTCATTAGTGTTTTCCATTGATGGTAGACACCCTAGTTAGGGTTTGGATGCATTGGAGACTCTTAGCTTGTGGATAAGCTTGAAGGACTATTTTGTACCAACTTGTGATAAGTTGTTGGTATGTACTTGTAACTTCATTTTTATGTATATGTCAAGTGTACAATATTGTCCAGACTGTGTACTTGAAGAGATGGTTTTCAAAGTATATTCTCACGGTGAATGAGTAGTTTCTAAGGTTGTTTGGTATGCTGATTTATCATAAACAGTTAGCTAATTTTGTTGAGTGATTTGAATGCAAGTATATAGAAGCTAAGAGGGCATATTTGTGGTTGTAACAATTCCATTGTTAATAAGTAAATTTCAGTTCTGTAATATGTTGGGACTTGATCCCTAAGGAGATTGTCTTTAGTTCTAGTAATCATGTAGAATCATGTGAGAGTTGATTGTATCAATTGTAACTTGAAGAAAACCTTGCATGGAGTCTCTACACTTGTATTTATGCAAGGAAGGAAGGTGCTAGGGTTTGTGAAAGACAAAACCTAGAAGATGCTTGAAGGGTTGGGGATTTTGAAAGAAAAAAACTAGAGGATAAATGAAGTGTTAGGTTTGATTCCATCTGATAAGGACCTAGGGTTTTGATAGTGGTTCCAACCTCATCAAACATCACATGAAGAGTAGGAATTCGGTAGACAACACTTTTTATGAATGCATGATTGGAAGGATTGTAGCTATTTCCTTGGATTCTATCATGTATGAGAATATGGGAATGGCATTGAATCAAAAGCACCAAGCCCTCCGTGTAACCCGATGTCAATGGTGTTGATTGTTGAACTCCTCATTCATAGGATTAGAAAAACTGTATCTTTCACTTGAGCCAAAATCCCTGATTAGGCATGTCAAGTTTTTTCTACAATATTTTTAAGGCTTGGCCATAACATGTCTGCAATTTACACTTACAACAAATGTACAAAGCTCAAAAAAATACTACAACAATTCCATTATATATGTACCTCAAATTATAACATTAAAGTTGAATATATCCAATAAAGAGAAAATATTCCATTGAATAATCAGTTCATACATTGCACAATTCAGACTTGATATTATCAAGTCTTAAGAGGACAAACAAATCACTCTTCATAACCCTCCTATGATGGCTAATAAACACTATATTAGCAGAAATATTTTTCAGGTAGGAAAAGAAAAAAATAGTACATGAGAACAACCTTATAATGCAAAATGATAGGCTTGAATATCCCAAAATCTAGCTCCAAATCTACAAATATATCTTCAGCATCCAACCCAATGGCCTAGGAAATTTCTCCACAATGGAAGAAACACATTGCAAATGAGGATATGCTATTCTTTTCTAGGTTTCCATCCAAATACCACCAACACAAAAATTAATAAAATGAGGCCAAAACCTTAGGATGTTAGCCTTGAAGAGTTCAAATGTGCTTGACATATTCACCAACATGCCACTTGTACTCTCCTAACATGAGCACTCTTTCTTAGATGACTTGCAAGGCTTATTGGAGTGGTGTGACCTAGAGATTTGTGCACAAAGAGACTCAAATGCGGAGTGCTCCTCTTCTTAAATGATGCCACATGTGAGGTTACTTGATGTATGAAAATCATGGAAGTTATAACCTTGATTTGGTTTATAAATTGTTGATGAGATACCTTATTTTTTATAATAAGAGTCAGCAAAAACATAAAAATCTATTCACTTTCAAAATTTTCCATGTCCCAATAGAGAAAACCTAATTAGAAGATGCTACAAAAGTACATAATCTTCTTTTTAGATATATAGATCAATGGAAGGTAACATCGAGAAAAGGTGTTGAGAACATGAATAACTTAAAATGAACATCCTAAGATACTTCTACAGGAGTGATTAGATACAATCAAGCTAAGCTAAGCTGAGTAGAGCTATTGTAAATGGAGATAGTAATTTCAGCTACCTTAAAGAAAGAAAACTGGACATAAGTCACCTACATTTTTAAAGGAGTTCAAATATTTTTTTAATCATGAAACCATAATTCTTATTTTTGATGAAATTATCATTGATTCCAACATGGAATTGCAGTGGGCCCACAGGTTGTCATTGATTCCACCAAGTCCCACTTGCAGGGCCTTGGACCCCTTACACAGTGGGTTTGTTCATTTAAGCACCTTGTACCCAGGTTACAAGGTCCTTGTACCCACAAGGTTCAATCTTGAAGCCACCACCTTGTTGAAGATGTTGAAGACCTTGCTGATGGTGCTGAAGACCCTGAAGATTATGCTGAAGATATTATGGACGATGGCGATTCCCTAGATGGGTTGTAGAAGCATTAATGACCCATTTTGTGGTCATTCATGCTCTGATGATGTCATGGCACCCTAGGAGAAGGTCTGGAAACCCCATAGGTGATGTCATGATGGATCTTAACCCATAGAGGTCCCCTTGCGTGGCTAAGGTGGTTGAAGAAGCCCAAGATGCCTCTTGCTTGATGAAGAAGCCCTTTGACCCACATTTGTTAGATTAAAGGTTCTTGATGACTTAATGAAGACTTGGAACCCTTGATGATGACCTTGATGCCCTTACAAAGACCATGAAACCCATTACTTATACTTGATGTGGTTAAGGCACCCACACACATATTGAATTGATGATGAAGTTGACAATGGTCCATTCGGTGACAAGCTTGAAGGCCATGATGGAACCTTGCACATGACATGCCATTGAACGCCCTAGTGGATTAATGAAACCCTATGGTGATGTGGAGGACACGCTCCCATGAATTTTAATGATGTGGTTGACTATTGAAGATTTTGAAACAATAAAAATACATGTAACAAGACCTAATGGCTCAAATAACACCCTATTGCTAAGAAGAAGTTTGCGTGACAAATTAAAAGTCAAATTTAAATTCAAAATATATTAAAAATACAAAATCAAAATAAATCTTGCATCTTTGAATTCGACCAGCTAAAGGAATTATATATATATATATATATACATATATATATATATAATTCTCTTATAAAAATGACAAGTTGGCTCCAAGCTATATGGAAAAACCAGTGTAAATAGAGACAACACATTCATTTGTTTAATTAGTGGTAATTTGGTAGAGTGGACTGAGATTTTCAGGTGGCAGTAGTCAAGTGACTAAGGTAAAATTGTAGAAACGAAGGAGCAACAGTAAGAAAACATAGTGGACTAAGATTTATGGGTGGAAACAGTCAAGTGATTGAGGTAAAATTGAAGAAACGAAGGAGTAATAGAAACACATACCCGAATTGCAGTAGTCAAGAGAAGTCAATTTTTTTTTGGTTTTTTTGATTTTGTTCTTGCACCAACAGAGGAGGTTGAGCAATCCACTCTTGTACTTGCATTGAGTTATATCAGCATTCTCACAGCAGTTTTAAATTTACACTGCTCTCAAATAGACCTAGATATGGGTGGAATGATTCCCTAACCTTAGGAATTTGTCCATAGTTGGCGAATAAGTTTTGTGATGACTTACAACAATGTTGGAGGCTTTTTATACACTTTCTACAGTCCATCTTTGATGACCAATGTATGCTCCAAATAGACTAATATTCTTCATACAAAGTCTTGAAATTGATGGTGGTTGAATAGTATGGTTTTAAGGTCTTCTACAGACACACACAGCCCCAAGTGTGATTCTTTAACATGCACTATTAAGTGACACAAGTAGTGGGTTAAGAAACAATGATGTGAAAGCAAGTAAGATGATGAATGCATGAAGGAAATTAAGGAGTAGCAGTAGGGAAATATACACCAACATACATCCACAGTTTTTGCAGCAATATATTTCTGTCAAGGACATCCAAACTACAACATATGCTTTTGAATATCTTTAATGAATTATCTAGCTATGATTTTGGGTAAATTTTTGAGGCAACACTTGAAGGATATGAAGGTTACATTGAATAACATCAAGGGGCTAGAAGCGAGCTACAACCTAGAATGTTCTTTTTATCTTCTAAACTTCAGTGTTTAAGGATAGATACATGATGAGATCAAAGTAATGTGTACCCCGAATGCAATTAAATTTTCAATAGTGCACTACAGGTGACCATTACAGACAATAGCAATAGAATGAGAAAATCTCTCCAGAAAGCCATAAGGCAGCTGATTCGACTAACAAAAGGAAGATGTTAGGAAAATGTTAACATAGAGTTGTAACAATGACAAGATTTGACTAAAAAACAATTAAAACCATTCATTTTGTCATTATTCACAGTATCACCCCTCTTTCAAAATATGGGTAGCAGATTAATCACAGGTACATATTGAAGGAGTAATTCGTAACTGACCAAAAATTAGGCAAGAGTTAAAATGGATACAACTGAGCATGTTTATGGTTGTAGATATTTTGTTGACAGTGTCAAATCATGTTAGTATCCATATAACTTATAAGGACACACACTTCCTCTCGCATGCCATTAATAGTCAAAGTACTTTTCCAATTTGATGAAGGGATTGTACATAAAGCATAAACCATGTAGGTTCCATTTCCTATTTATGTGCATACCAATGCAACAAAGAGACATACCAAATACTTTGTCGATAAAACCTAGAAATAACTTTCGATTGGAAATATGTTTTTTTTTCAAAATACTAGAGCTACAAAGGAATGACACCACTAGGAATTCCTTCTTAATGGTTTGCATTATTGATCATAGTTGAATCAGTTCTAACTAGACTATATGGAGATTTAGGTAATAGAGAGCAAGTTAAGAAACATAAATTATATCCCATTTATTTTGTTATTATTGCGTGACCTTGAAAAAATAGCGAAAGCATCCACTAGAATTTAAAGCTTATAGACCCTATCAACCAAGAAAACGAGAATGCTCTAAACAGAGTTAATTCTAAAATCAACTATCCAAATTCATCCTCCATTAGAACTAGCCCTGTGACTTTGTTGAGATTAGGGAAACCCGCTTAGTGTTGGACCTCTATCTAAGCACTAAAATTAAGAGAAGTTGTTGGTGTGACAGTGGCTCCACTTCTAAGAGTTGCTCTCAGCTCGCTACGTGTGATTAAATAGACCAGAAAATATCACCAACTCATCAACTATGTTTTCAACATAAAGATTTGGATAAAAAGGACCGCAACAGCTAACAGGATCGGCTTGTTCTACTGTGTAGTAGGATCAACTTGTTCTACTTGCATATCAACAAATATCCTCCTTAGAAAAACCAACTCACAAGTTGGAATTAATGCTCTACTTTAGTGGAGGTAAATGTTAATGAATGTTATTTCTTACTCAACCATAAAACTACACACGTACTGAGGCTAAAAACATTATATGTGTGGGCTTCATGTAATCAACTAAACCAACCCAATCTAATTGTGTATGCACTATTAGCTAAAATTCCTCCCCTCTGCCACATATGATGCCAAATCCAAAGTATCCTGTCCTCAACTCAAAACCCTCTAGGCTTCTCTTAAGTAGATTTTGGTTTGCACTGATATCATGTCAGAATTTTTTGGGTATTGGTGCAGTAGAAAAAATTACTTTGTTTTGTTACAAAACAATCCAAGTCAAGACTCCGGGTTCAAATCATGAATTCTCTGTGCCACACTAAACACTGCCACCAGTGCAAAATGAGTGAGGCTTTGTGTTGCATTCACTACATTAAGCAATTGAGTTGCCACTTTGTTATGGACAACCAACCAATGATTCACTTTGTTGTGTTAATCAATACTGTTAGAGTTACCCAATTTGTTTTCTCTACTTAGATTACTTGACATGTTGAAAATACTCTAATGAGTTGTGACACTAATGATCTTCTGCTATGATGCAGAAGCATTCCCACACACATTCTTCTTGCTTGATCTATGTTATTATGGAACACTGAAAAACAATTGACATTATTATGAAATAAATCAATTCTTTACGTAGAAGTAAGAATCTATATAAAGGAGACCATCACAGGAAATACATAATTAAACAATCACAAAATATTGCTTTCAGAAAAGCCATAATTTTATCAACTGAAAAATTACAAATACAATACATATTATACAACAATTGCATGCTGCATGTACAACTTAGGTATCACTTGTACAAAATAAGGTTTTATGCTGCATGTACAACTCATGTTTTATGCTGATCTAGTATGTATCTTCATGTCACAAGTTCTGCCTTGCAGATGAATATGGAGACCTAGAAGGTAGTGTTGATTTGGAAATACGATTTTACAGTGTTTCATCCCATCTTTAAGACAATATTGGAGAGTAAGTTATGGTATAACATTAACATATTAATTTTCAACCATAAGGCAACAATAACTTGAACAGATTTGGAAGATTTCAAGTATATTTCAAGTGAGGGGAGGAGGATGATAAGTACTTAGTTGTTCTAGGTGTCTTAATTTTGCTAGTGGGACAAGTGCTTTTGGTTCTCTCATTTTATCTCTTTTGATCACATAATCATGCAATATGCTTATGCATATTAGGCCATTATCACTAATTTATCTCCCTCCTTTCAAAATCCTGAATGATTTTTCCAAATTGATGTAAGAGATAAAATCAATTTACATCATTCTTGTCAGCAAGACCTAGGTGGAAATAGAGGGTTGTAGTATATTGTTAATATCAATATAAATTTTGATTGCCCCTTTACTAGGCACAACTATTAATTAAGGGAAGGGGTTTTGAAACATCGTCTTATAGGTCTCCTCTGTATGTAGTCTTAGATTATACACCTATGGGAAGGGAAGACCATGATTGATCATTGTGCTCATATCTATGATGATTGAAAAATGTCTTGCCTCATCCTTAACGAGGGAAGTCTCCTAGGTGTTCTAGTCACCTCTCAATGGCTCCCGCAATGAAAGCAAAGTGTTTTAATAATTGGGCCTACTACCCACAATTTTTTTTATAGGTGTGTAGGGTGGTTTGTGTAGCCGTGCTACCTTTAGCAGTATATATGGTATAAGTGCTCACTTTAGATTGTTTGATGGTATTCGTGTGTATTGGATAAGGTTCAGGGTTAGTTTTAGCATTATTGACGGTAGGGGCACATGGTTCAGTGCTCTTCAATGGGATGTGCAGATTTGTGAAGAATCATAGGCACATTTCACACAAAAATGGCATCCAACCAAAATCTGTAGCACATAATGTCAAACTAGTAAATTTTCAGGTGAAGTAAGTGTGGGTACTCACCAATTTTTGAGGCAGTGCGTCCTTTATGGATTCTCAGCCTCCTCAACAACCTCCTTGACTTCCTCTGTGACTCCTTTGTCTCCTTGGCCTCCTTTTCCAACTACTTGACCTCCTTTGCAACCTCCGTGGAGACCTCTGTGACCTCTACGTCCTCTTTGGTGACCTCTGCGACCTCCGTGGTAACCTCTGTGACCACCAAATCTTATGCAAACTTTGTGACCTCTGCGAACTCTAATGTGAGGGAAGGAATGTTATCCTGTCACCTATGCTTTTGGAATGGTACGTGAACCAACAATAAAACCCGTCACGATTATCCCCAAATCAAAACCCCAATTTATCATACATTTCCTATCATATGGAAAACCCCCAATTTATAATATGGCTACTTTTATCATATGGCTATATTTATAATGGAAAAAAGATGCGAAAAAGCATGCAATCCATATTATCAATGACAATACCAAAACCTGTAGGAGGCAAATAAAATTCATATTAAAAAACCTTTGGAACACATGGTTACCTTATTCTATAATATTTTTCATGTATATTATATGGCTACAATCTATGGTGGAAGATGGAAGAACCATCATTGACATTATGATAAGCCATGGATTTAGTTGAAGCATCATTTTGTTTGCAGAAAAGTATACAATACTCTAAGAAATACTTTATTCACAACTTGTTCCATTACACAACAACTTGTTATTGGTGAGAAAGAAGCTTTATTTGGACCTTGTTCCATTACACAACAACTAGTTATTGAGGAGAAAGAAGTTGTACAAAATTTGGTTGGGAAAGAGAATGATCAAGCTTTAAATGTAAAGAAAATACTAGTTACTAAGGAGAAAGAAGATGTGAAAATTTTGGTTGGGAAAGAGAATGGTCAACCTTTAAATGCAAAGAAAATATATAGAACAAATTTACAAACATAATTTTGAGATTCACATTATAAGTAGTTGACAAACAAACATGTGAAGGTTTTTAATGAAGTTGTGAAAAAATTGGTTGGGAAAGAGAATGATCAACTTTTAAATGTAAAGAAAATATCAAAAACAATTTACAAACATAATTTTGGGATCCACATTATAACTAGTTGAGAAACAAAAATGGAAAGGCTTTTAATCCTTTCAAGGTTTTTTTTGTTTATTTCATAGTGACACTACTATCTTTGGAAACATATGTATGAAAACCAAATAATTTATCAAAAAGTTTACTGTGATTTGATAGTTGTGGACAAATACAGAGCTAGTTATATACTCCCATACATGTATCCTTAATCATTTTAAGGGATCTATATGACATATGTTGAGGTCTTTATTATCATACATAATTTCAGTGAAAATATTTTCAAATCATCTTTGACATGAGAAAACTATGAAGTCATAATTTATCATTTCTACTAGTCTTTAAAGATTATATTTCATTATGCTATTAGCGTAATCATTAAAAATTAAAATTTAATTTATAGTTGTTACCACTCGTTGAAGTTTACAGTTCATTATACTATTAACATATTCATTTTGTATAAGGCTTACCTATTTTGAAATATTACTTTAGTATGAAATCCTTTACAATTGTGTGTCCATAATTCCTTTTTCTACTATATTTTTTATGTGAACTTTGAAAAAAGATTAAAAAGTTGAAATCTATGATTGTAACAAAATTCCTATATTGGGGAATCCAGAATGTTATTAAAGACACTCTAGATTGTAAATGCTATAAGACCAATGTAGATCCATTTAAAACCCGATGCTACTAAGCATCGAAAATGATTCAATTTCTTGTTAGGAGTCTTATGTCTTATGATGATGATGAACATTAACATGGTGATGATGATGATGTCGATGACGATGAAGATGATGAAGATGATGATGATGATGATGATGATGATGATGATGATGTTGTTGATGATGATGATGATGATGATGATGATGATGACAAT